>JARYHS010012533.1:0-22006 GCA_031002005.1 Vandiemenella viatica | reverse complement strand
TAAAAAGAAACCAATTGCCAGAACAGTCCGTTAAACCCGTCATTTTTGACGGGCTTTGTGGCTAGTTTCTTATAATAGCAAAAAGAGCCTTCGTAAAAAGAGGAATCTTTTAGTTTCATATATTGATCTAGGTCTCAGAAAGAACATTTTAAAACTCTATGTGTGGAGCACAGCACTTTATGGTAGCGAAAGATGGACTTAAGGAATACCAACAGGAAAATTGGGGAGGCTTTAAAATGTGGTGCCATAGAAGGATGATGAGAATCAGGTGGACAGATAAAGTTACGAAATGAACAATTTTTTGAAATGATGGTTGAGTAAAGAAGTTTATCATATTTTGAGACATGCAGACTTGATAAATTTGTTAGTGAAGGGAACAGTCGAGGATAAGAACTGTAGAGGAAGAGATTAGAATATATGAAGCACATAATTGAAGACGTAGGGTGTAAGGGGTATGTCGAGATGAAAAGGTGAGCGCAAGATAGGAAGGGATGGATTATTGCATCAGATGACACCAAATAGAATAAATGTCTTTTGAATGTAAATTACCACACCCATCTACTTTTGTCCTTAACAAATTTCAAATTATTTCAACGTTCTTGATAAATTATTATCACTTTCCTTGATAATTTATTCCATTCCCTAACTCCTTTACACACAAAAGAAAATTTTCCTACTTCCTTATGCATGAAATCGGAAGCCAGCTTGTTCCTATGCTCATCGTTTCCCTTCCACGCACTACTCTTAATTTTTTCACCAATATCTTTCCAAGCCTCATCACCAAAATATGCTTTGTATACTCCTGGCACACTCTTCACCCTCCTCCTGTCTTTCAATGAATCCCTTTACCATATTGGTTACTGACTGTGTTCTGCGGTAATTTCCAGAAACAAATCTAGCAGTCCTTCTTTGCACACTTTCCAACTCCTGTATCCAAGCCATTAAAATCTAATCAATTTTATGGTAGATTGGTGTATATCAAATCAAAAGTAAAGAATACCAATTTTTTAATACCTCTTTTAGCTCTCGAGATATTCAGGTGGTTAAGTTGACATGCGGCCTGAACCAGAAAAAAATTCACAGAAGTCACTAGTAAGTACTATATGACAGAAACAATATTACCTATATTGTTAAGAAAAGTAACTTTAATACTTCCAATGTGATACCTAACAATTAGACGTATAAAAATGACAGTGACCCTTGAATGAGAAAGTGATAACAATAAGGAAAGTGCGTAAATTTCCAGTAAATTGGAAGTCACTGAGCTATTTTTTTTTGTTACTGCAGGGGAGGATAATCCAACACACCTTCACAATATTTTGGCGACGAATGAAACTGATGAAGACACAAAAGTTAAAATCTTTTTGAATTTCGCAAGTCATTTCTTTACATAACTTTCACAAATCTGTTAACCAACAGACTGATATAAGTAATTATGTCAGCTTTAAAATCAGAGCTACAAAAATGTAAAAGATACTGTTTCTTTGGTTAAGAAAAGAAGAAAAAGCCTTTAGAAGCCAAATTCTCCACAGAAAGTGATAATATTAAAAATAATGCTCCAGTATTCGTTGATAAAAGTCTGGAGTATCTTAGTAAATAGTTAGATTTTAATTAAAGCAATTGGCTATAGAAATCCAAAAATTAAATTTAAAACACGAGGTTTCATTTGATGTCTGTGAGACAATATTAGAGGTTCTAAGTTTATGAGAAAAAATGAGTATCAAAGTGAACGAACTTTACTTTGAAATAACAATATTACACGAAATCTAGGTAAAAGTAAGAGCAGTATTTCATTAGTAAAAATGAGCTTTTGATCGACATTAATTTAACAATTGAAAGCGATAAAGCATATTACAATTTTACTGTAGACAGAAAATTGTTAAAGATGTAAGAAGTGCAAAAAAATATAGCTTAAAAAATAAAATAGTAAAAAAACATATCCTTTGTCCTTTTCTACTCTTTCGTAGGATATTATATTTTTGAAGTGTACTATATTTTTATAGGTTATTCTACAAAAACATTCTACCATTAACCGAAAAAATGTTTGGTAATCCTAACGGCGAATGGTGATAGTTCGCGACCGGTAATGCTCAGTTTAGTTCGCGAACGATAGCGCTCAATTTAGATCGCGAACGGTACCGCTCAATTTAGTTCGCGAACGGTACCGCTCATTCTAGTTCGCGAGCGGTAGCGCTGTGTTTAGTTCGCGAGCGGTAGCGCTGTGTTTAGTTCGCGACCGGTAGCGCTGTGTTTAGTTCGCGAACTAGGTCGCTCCGCTCTGGAATTCCAGAAAGACAGCTCGTTCGCTCGCTTTGCTAGCGCTACTTCACGCGCTCTCTTCTTTGTTATAATAGTTGTGGTTACTGATAGTTGTCTTTTAAGTGTTAATGGGATCAAAGTGTGTTTTGTTTTAACATTCCATGTTAAATTTCCGTTTTTGACTTCTGCAATAATTATTAATGTTTAACAGATACATTTTTTTAAATTTTATTTTTATATCTGTCTCTTCAGTGAAATGTGTCCACAGCGAACTGTGTTACCTTTTAGATAATAAACTAAAACAAAATTTGGTCTTCGGGAAAGGATCGAACGAACTAACGAACTAAGGAGCGAGAGATATGGGAACTAGTTCGCGTAGTTCGCTCGTGGGAGCGCTCTTCCGAACTAGTTCGTTCGCGAACTACACAAGACTACTTTCTAGACCGTGTATTCTGCTACCTTGTGCTCTCGTTTCATCTTTAACTTGTATTATTTCTTGATTTATTTCTTTTATCTCAATGACATGCTCCATATATATTTTCTTATTCTATTTTATCAATAATACTATTACAAGAATGTTCTTGCTGCTCTTCTAACTTATGGATTTTCTGGTCCAGGCTTCTTTCTATTCAGTTAGTTCTCACTTCCACTGCCTTCTCAATCTCAATCTCCTGCTCTCTGCTACGTTGATGCAAATCTTTTATTAAGCTTTCTAGATTTTTTCAAGTACTTCCATACCCTTTTTTATCAGATGTTGTAAACTTTATTGGGTGTGCATGAGCTGTTTCTTCATATCGTTTGTAGCTTTTTCTTGATTGTTTATGGAATCCTGTATTTTATTCACAATCAACAAAATTATATTCATATTTTGTTGTTCAACCGATTTTAAATTCAATTATTAACAAACTATCACAAATTAAATCACTGCTGCAAAATCTCCTTACGTATTCGTAGCTTCTAGACAGTCAACGTTACCATGGGAACACTTTTGTCAATACTTTCAAAATTTCTAACTTTTTTTTAAATTCATCCGAAGATTGCAGTTTCTTGTGCTACAGAGATATCTGCTGTTCTATTCACGGTCACCATATGTAAGATAAATTTCACATTCGTACAAAAACAAATTGTAATTACGTGTTTTGAATCTTGCCGATTTTTCGCTGAAACGAAATAAGTTACTCATTTATTTTTATTCAAATTCCCTTTTACCTTTTAATTATTTAATCATTTATTTCTCTCTTCTATATTTTATTTAACATTACTTATTGTCTTCATTACAACACAACTACCTTAAAACAGCTTTATTCCACCAACATACACGGCTGTTGCTTTATGGCTAACTCTTCGATATTGCAACTCACAATAACCGTCTTTGGTCCAGCGATACGCTATTTTATCACACTGAAGATTGTACATTGACGAATTTTCTTACAACGAATTATAATTTATGTAAGGTGTTTCCTTGTAAACAGCACAACACAATAGCAGCAACGTACTCTAACAAAAAGAAGGTCGGAATGCGGTGGCTATTACCGACCACACGATTAGTCTATTAGATGAAATGAGCGTTGTTCAAATCCCCATTGGGCCATCCAGATTTCGATTTTTCGTGGTTTGTCGAAATAAATCATAGCGAATGCTGCGATGGTTTCTTCAAAACACAACGGTCGAATGCCTAAGCGCTCCTTGGCCCCCCAAAAAGGAGATATGACGGATACAGAACCGATTCCTATGTGTTTCTTAAAAAATAAAACAAAAATGGAATATAATATGAGAACGTACACTTACATATTGATGTGACAGACAAATTCACTCACACTTTATCGATGATTCCAACATGCCCTTAACATGTCCGTGACCACCTTGGATGTTTCTCTTGAAAAGTGAGACTTGGAGATTCAGCGACGGCGTTGAAATCCTTCGGTTCAATTTAGACACAATGCTGTTCCTCTGCTTACAAGGCTGATATCAAGCATAACATTCTGGTCTCTGTGATCAAAACGAAAATACGATCACACAAAACGAAAATATCTTAAAATTATCTCTGACTTGGAGCGTTTAAACTTGTGGTACTAACAGAATACTGCGTGTGACTCTAGAACAATATACCAAATTTCGACGCAGCGTATCTGTGGTAACGACTAGTTTTCTTTGTCGACACAGTGCGTCGCCATGGAACGCATTGTCGACAGGGTATATAAAGCGGCGTCCGACAGTCACCGAGATGGGAGGAGGCCGATTTCGGCCTCCTACCTATCATTAGGGAGGACGAGGGTCAAACCTCGTTCGGCCATCCTGGTTGAGGTTTTCCGTAGTTTTCCTCAACCATTCTAGGCGAATGCTGGGATGGTTCCCTACAAGGCCACGGCCGACCTTCCATCCCCCTTCCTTCCCCGTAGTACTAGATAGGCTGAAAAGAGTCCTCGGTGAGACTCTCCAGCAGCCCGCCTCCCAACCTTCAGCTGGGAGGAATGAAATTAAAAAAGGGCCTCAGTGTACTCCAGCCTCGGACGGGACAGCGAGTAGACGCGTTGGAACCTCCGCCTAATCGAGTCTTCAGCTTGAAGCGCGCGTCGCCTCACTGGTGACTTTTGGGGCAGGAATTGCAGCCCGCCTGCGCGTTTTTCCTTCCTAGGCGAGGCTGGAGTCCTGCGGTGTTTGTTGTTGTCGCGTTTGCCGCGGTGATTCAGCCGCGACAGGCGCTGCGTCGCGGCGCCGTGCGGCGGCAGCGTTCACTCTCGCAGCGGTACTCAGCCGCGGCATGTCGCTGCACCGCGGCACTTGCCTTGGTTCAGCCGCCCCTTGCCGCTGCCCCGCAGCGCTCGCCACGGATCTGCCGCCGATAGTTGCCGCACGCGGCTGCGCCCACTGCAGGAGTGAACGCTGCCGCCGCAGGCAGCTGGGTCCACTGCCGCGGCCGGCATCGCGGCAGCGGCAACCGCGAACACCGCGGAGGCTGGGGCGGGGCTAGGGTCCGCTGAGGGGCGGGATTGGGGCGGACCCGCTGTGGGGAGCATACTGACGGTATTCAGTGGGAGTGCCACACAAGCACTCCCCACAGCCGGTCACTCGCCATGGCAGACACTGCTGCATCTACTGACGCCGCGACGCAGAAAGCCAAGCTGAAGAAGAAGAGGAACAACAAGTTCGCGTTCCCAGGAGAAATTGGCTTCTACGCCGAAGCATCCTTTCTACCGGCAGGAGCCTCGGAACGCGTTGTTGAAAGCATCAAGCCTGAAGAGTGGTCGATGAAGCTATGGAGACGCCGCCTAGACCGCGGAAACCCCAAGAAATGGAAGTTCTTCATCGCAATACTACTGGATGATCTGCAATTCTGCTGGGAGGTTCCAACCAGCGACTTCGCCACCTTCGATATGGTTCTCTCAAGTCGAGAACATAGCCATCTTGCAGAGAAGATTCTCCCAGCGGGAGTCGCAGAGTGGCCGGAAGCGCTAGTGTTTCCGACCCCTCTAGCTAGCGACTTTGACTGGGAGAAGTACACCGACCTCATAAGGGGACGATTCAAAACGTTCTGTTTTGATTCGACGACCGGCCGTAACTTCCTGACCACTCCGATCAGGAGGACACCGCAGAAATCATCAGCCTACGCAGAGCAGGGACCAGTGTCACTCATCTTTGCCCGCTACAGGAGAAACCACAACGGCATCCTGACCTATCTGAATCGCCGCACGAAGCTGCCCCTATTCTGTTGGCCCGACCAAGAAGGGATAAAGATCCTGCCGGCCTGCGTCTACGACTTCGAGACAGTTATAGACATCCTACAGAATCGCTCCACCACCCATCATATAATTTTCCACGACGGAGAAGAAGCCAACACCACTGCAGTGGAAAATGAAGCTTCTGAGCAGCAGAATCCAGAGGGCCACAACATCATGCACCCGGATGCAACGAGTACCAGCGTTACAACGCCGACCATCGTTGAGAAACCGCCCCCACGCAATGCCACAACGCAGACCATAGCAGTGAAGCCGCCCCCACGCAGCCCGGTCCAGTGCTTCAGGTGCCAAAAATTCCGGCACTATGCCAGGGACTGCACTGAACCGGTCAGGTGTGTCCGTTGCGGAAGAGGACATAATCTTGCAGATTGCAAAAAACCACGAGACGAGCCAGTCTGCTGCAACTGCGGATCAAAGCACGCAGCCTCTTTCCGCGGTTGTGACAAGTGGAAGCAGCAACTTCTCAAAACTCGGCAGCACCGGAGTCCAAGGCTCCATACGCAGCCCGCACCAAGTCCAGAAGTGAGCAAGACACGCCCACAGCAGCGTCAGTCGAGTTCTGGATCCCCACAGCAGCGTCGAGTTCCTCTTCACCATCCAATAACAAGACAGAAGAAGAAGTCGGAGCCTCAAAAGTGCGATGGAGCTCACACCAGCCACTCCTACACCCGCCAAGCTACAGGACAGCGAGAAGACCGACTGGATACCCTCATCGATCTACTCAACAACCTCGTCAACCACCTGGCTTCAAAGGAAGACTTACGAAACACGCCGCGGCAGCCCTAAGGGCGCCACAGCAAAACGGAGGACCATTTCTGAGATGGTGGATGCGCCGGCATCCCATCCTGTGAAGAAACATCATATGAAGACAACAACAACAGCCAACATAACGACATACCAACGGAGAAGATATGACTCATCAAAACAACTTGGAGGCAATGTCTTCGGACAAAATACTCCACTGTACACCAGCTCAAAGGAGCTGTGAATAGGCTGAATGCGCGTGCGCCACACAAGCAGCCGCGTCGCGCTTCGCTCTCGAAGTTTAGTTCATTTTGATCGGGAAAAACAAAACGCAGAACTTTCAAAATTCGCGACGGTGGAAAATTAGTGTTTTAGTGAGTGTGTATGAAAGTGGATCAATAATAGCTAATCTAACACTGGCTCTGTGAACAATTATTTAGTTTGCGATTGGTTGCGGCAGTCACCGGTTTCGCCACACAGTTCAACGCCACGCGACGTCAGCATGTTGACAGCTCAGCGGTGTCCAACAGCTGCAACGTAAGTAAAAGACGCTCGCAAAACCATGAAAGCGGCTTCCTCAAGTGAAAATAAAACCAATGAAACGCCAATGCTAGCTGAAAAATATGAAAATCTGGTCGGCTATTTAAACGAAAACTTGGGTAAAAAATTGAATGAAACGCTACTCCGTGAAATTAAAGACAAGCTTGCCAGTTGGGCGGTTGCGGTTTCTTTCATAGAAGGAAAAAAACTCAGAATTAAACAAAGAAGTAGAGAGGCTAAATAAAACAATTGAGGAACTTAAGTCAAATGGAAACACAACTTGTCGGCCAAGCTATGCTGTAGCGGCCAGTAAGCCAACTAGCTTAACAAATAATAGAATCACACCCGCGAAAACAAGTTCTCTTTTCGTGAGTTCAAGATGTGGCGAAAACCCAAAAGTAATTGTGGAACAGATTACCAAAATAATCAAACCATCAAAAGACAAAATAGAAATTAATAAAATAAGGAGTACCAATAACTCAGTAATTATCGATGCAGAAACTAAAGAGGATGTCAAAAAATTGATGGAACACAAAGAATTAAATGAGACGCTAAAATGCGAGCTTCCAAGAAAGAGGAGACCATTGGTAATTTTATATGATGTACCAAAACATCTGGAAATAAATGATCTAGTAGACAAAGTATATGAGCAAAATTTTGAAGTTAAATTATCAAAGGAGGAGTTCGCAAGTGGTTTCTGCCCTAAATTTAAAACAGGACCCCGTGAAAAGCCTACCGTTCATCACGTTATAGAAGTAAGCCCAACTATGCGCAAATTATGACTACAGCAACATAAAATTTACGTGGAATTCAGTGCAATCAACTGCAAAGATTACACAGTGGTACCAACTTCTGTCAAGAGCAGAGACCTCGGACATGTGAGTAAACACTGCAAAATGGACATAGAGACTTGTAGTCATTGTGGTCAGAACAATCACAAGTGTGATAAGAAGTTGATGCCTCAAACGTGCATCCCATGTCAGAAAAGAGGTAAGTCATGCAAAAATAAAGGAAAGGATTGTCCCACTATCAACTGCTATTGCAACGCCTAGTCAACAGAATAGATTATGGGTAGTCTACAATCCAGTTGCAGGATAGATCACGAAACGATGGAGAATATAGCAGACCTGATATATAGAGCAGTTCAAATAGCAGCTGGAAAAGTGGGAATGAAAAATCAAAAGAAGAGAGGCAATCCCCCATCTCGTAGACGAAGAAATGCTGCAAGAGCTGAAACATTTAGGAAGAAGAAGGTGATGGAAATGCAGAAAATGATGGTAAGCGCCAGCATGCAAACAGATCGGCACCTATTAATAGACGAGCAATTAGACGAAATTTCCTCCACCTCTGACTCGTCTTATTGCCAGCGTTTTGTTAGAGGCGGTGGGCTCGGATATTCAAAATAAAATGAATATCATCTTCGCAAACCAAGTATGCGTACCAACCAAATAAAACACCCGAACTTTGTGAAAAGCCAACCGAATGCCATTACTGCAAACCCAGCAGTATTGTACGCCGATTTTTACACGCTTTATATTAGCTTGACTTGTATGTATGTATGTATGAATGAATGTAACGGAATTTTACAACTCCATTTTGACCCACTTCCAGATGTCCGAGCTGTTTGAAATTTCGCACACATATTAAGAACCGGTGACAATACAATAATTTCATAGCTATATCCTGCTATTCTCATTACTTTGACAGTAACAACAGAAAAATGGTTGAATGGCGAGGAATTTTGCAATTTAATTTTAACCCAATTCCAGATGTCCGAATTGTTTGAAATTTTGCTCATATATTGATAACTGATTACAATACAATAATTTCATAGCTATGTCTTGATATTCTGATTACGTTGACAGTAAAAACATAAACATTTTGCACACGTTTTAAGAACCGTTGACAATACAGTAGTCTCTTAGCAACGTCCTGCTATTCTCGTTACTCTGACGGTAACAATAGAAAAATGGTTGCATGTAATGGAATCTTTCATTTCAGTGTTTACCCGCTTCCTGACGTCCGAATCGTTTGAAATTTTGCACACTTATTAAGAACCTATAAAAATTCAATAATTTCACTCTCACCACGTTGTCAGAAACAACTTAAAAGTGGTTGAATGTAATTGAAAATTTCAATCTTCACCCACTTCAGAAAGTCCGAATTGTATGAAATTTTGTACATGCATTAAGAACCGATGACAATCCAATAATTTCATATCTATGTCTTGGTAATTTCATTACTTTTACAGTAAAAACACTAAAGTGATTTAACCGTCTTATGGAAGATGTGGCTCATTTTCACCCACTTTCCGAATCGTCTTTGTGGCCTAGTTGGTTAAGGCGCGTGACTGGCGAGCAGACATTCCCTGCTCGAATCCCGATTTCGGTTCGCATTTTTGCGGATATTATAAATGGAAAAGATTAAGATAACCCATGGTTAGGACTTCAAGTTAAACTACACGTATCCTATACTTGATGGGATTACTGAGTTAGGCAAATGCAGCCGCGATTCGAGAAATCTTCGTCATTTGTCGGCTACACCCTTCGTAGATTTCCCGCCCAATATAGCCATCATCATCATCATCGTTCTCCAGTTTCCCGGGTGTGATTTACGAGCCTTGGTTGCTGTAGACGATCGTCTTCTGCTGTCTCCTATCCAGAAAGGTTTCTCTGTCTGCAGTCGATTAACGTGATATTGAATAGTAAGTACTATTATAGAAAAGTAGCCTTCCTCGTTTACCCTGCTATTGGATCTCTTGTTGAGTTGACCATTTAATTGTATTTTACTCGTGGGAATAATAATTAAAAATGAAACTACAACTCAAAGAAAAAGAGAGATTGGCGAAGAAAAGCCAACAGTAAGAAGCAGACTTTTTAAACTATCTGAACTAAAAAGTTAAAAATAAAATTGTAGTTTAAAAAACTAAAATCACGCTTTCGTAGTAATGTGAACTAAAAGGTTAAAAATAATATTTAAATATAAACATTTTGTTTAACAGTGATAGGACGTCCCACAATTCAGGATAAATTTTTTTTTTTTAATAAGCTTAAAGTATAAAGTCACTGATTACAAACTTAACTTTAATGTTAAAAAAGCGTGGGGTGCGCTCTACATAACTTTTGACAATGACTCTGTCTTTACATACAGCCAACGACAAAAAATATAAAACAACTGAAATAGCACCCCATGCTTTTTTACATTAAAGTAAATTTTGTAATCAGTGACTTTATCCTTTAAGGTTATTCAAAAAATTAATTTATCCTGAATTGTGGGACGTCCTATCACTGTTAAACAAAATGTTTATATTTAAATATTATTTTTAACCTTTTAGTTCACATTACTACGAAAGCGTGATTTTAGTTTTTTAAACTACAATTTTATTGAAGATACACTTCGGCTAACTAGACTCGAAGAAGGGTATACACTTACACTTGCCCTCCGACATTTGACAAGAGTCCTCCATCCTGGCGGTAAAAACATAACGTTCCCACAACCTTCGGCAATTGACAGAATACAACTGAGATCACTAAATCTTCCAACAGATCCATCTCAGCTCCTGACACTAGTTCACAAGATTTTCGGGAGAAGAGGAGAAATATTTGATCCTGAGGAAACATACAAGCAGTTTGTCATGACCCATGGACGCATTCTGTTAGATACAAGACTACCTTGGCCCCAGTGCAATGTGCATATAAGACACCCGTAAATTCTATGTTAAAAGTTACTCAGTTGAATACTAAAGGAAACGCCATGGTTCTACATGAAATCAGAAAGGTGGCTGAGGAATTGAGATCAGATGTTATTTGTCTACAAGAACCATACTCCTGGTAAGGCAAAATGCGGCACATGCCTGTAACATCACGAATAATCACAGAGGACAATAACCCAATGGCAGCAATAATCGTTTTAAATAGACAGATAACGGTTACAAAAACTACGCAGTTATGTGATGAACACACGGTATGTGCTGAGATAAGAGCAGCATGGGGAAGCTTCATAATGGTAAGCATGTATTTCCAGTACAGTGACGAGATCTTCCCATACCTAGATAGAATACGGCAGATAGATGCAGCTCTGGGAAATTATCCACTAGTTATTGCAGCGGACGTCAATGCAAAGTCTGCTCTTTGGCACAGCAAGAAGACTGACAGGAGAGGGCAACTTCTAGAAGAACTGTTAAGCGAATTGGGTCTAGAGGTTAGAAACCAAGCACGTAATCCTCCTACTTTCTGCAACAGTGTTGGCGCAAGAACAAATATTGACGTAACAGTTACAAACATTCATGCGGGAAATCTGCTTTGGGGTTGGAGAGTTCTTGACAACATGACAACAAGTGATCACAATTTGATTTTCTATTAATTGGGCAGAACGCAGACAGAAGAAAGCAGTGGCAACGGAAAAATTAAAACAGCATATAACATCAAGAAAGCTGCATGGAAAAAATTAAGGAATGTGTTCACTCCACCGGATTTGCCAGAAAACCACTTCGATGTAGACAAAGCCGCAAGAGAGCTGACATCTGCAATACAAAGTGCCATGAAACGGGCGATACCACTAAAAAAGTTGGTAGATCCCACTGACAAAATATGGACAGAAAAACTTCAGAAACTACGACTAAACATGAGAAGAGCGAGGAGAACGTATCAACGAAGCAGACAGCAGTCAGCAGACAGAAGTTTCCTCTTCGAATACTACAGGCAGAAGAGGCAGATTTTTAAAGACGCGATGAGAGAGACAAAACAAAACTGCTGGGAAGTCTTCGTGAGGGAAAACCTCCTGAACAATCCATGGGGTATTCCTTACAAAATATCTTCAGGTAAAATCAGACCTCCCACAATACTATCCACAGTAAAAAGAACAGATTGACGATTAAACACAAATTGGAGAGACTCAGCGGAGGAGTTTTTAAAAGTTTTGCTTCCTGATGACAACCCTGAAGAAGAAACAGTAGAAGAAGCTACACTACGAAGGAACATGTGGCAGCCCTGCTGGAGTCAAGAGGAAGGAAATAATATTACACCCGAAGAAGTAATAACGGCGATAAACAAAATAAAAAAAGGAAAGGCTCCCGGTCCGGATGGAATTCCAGCCGAGGTCCTGCAGGAGTTAATCATAAAATTAACCCCCGTCCTATGCAGGCTCCTGAACGAATGCCTATATCAGGGTAGAGTTCCGGGAATATGGAAGAAAAGCGAGGTGGTAATTCTAAAGAAAGGAGACGACAAGGATGCTCATCAACCGAAATCTTACCGGCAGATTTGTTTATTCAATGTACTTGGCAAAGCTCAAGAGAAGATTCTATGCAAAAAATTACAAAACCACCGGGAGGTTGTGGGAATGAATCCTAGTCAATATGGATTTAGAACCGGGAAGTCGACAGAGGATGCCATAAATCGGTCGATGGAAATAATTTGTAGCAGTACAAAAAACTACGTAGTGGGCATATTTATTGGCATCTCGGGAGCTTTCGACAACTTATGGTGGCCCGCCCTGTTTGAACGGCTGAGGGAGATTGGTTGTCCGAGAAGATTATTCTACACCTTCATGAACTATTACAGATTTAGAACTGCTTCCTTAAGATGCCAGAACTCGTTCATCACGAAGACCCTTACTAAAAGATGCCCGCAAGATTCAGTTTGCGGTCCCATATTCTGGGATATAGGGATGGAACCAGTGATTGAACTATTAAAAAGATTACCTGAACTTCTAGGTCTAATAGCTTTTGCTGATGACCTTTTACTACTCGTGGAAGGAGCATCAAGAGCAGAAATTGAGTACAATAGTAATCTAGTACTTAACTGCCTCAGCCAATGGTGCAGTAAAGTCAAGCTGAGTTTAGCACCACATAAAACAACATTTATGTTGCTCAAGGGCAAGCTGACTCGAAAACCTACTATAAGAATCGACGGTAAATCAATTCGTAGAAACCCAGTGTGCAGGTACTTAGGCATTCAATTGGATGAACGTTTAAACTTCGAAGCCCACTTAGAGAAGACAATAGCAAAAGCAGTGGCGGTCATGAATAAAATCATTAATATTGGCCAAAGAAAATTAACTGTTCCAGTCCAAACAATAAGACTATACCATGACGCAATTTTATCCTCTTTAGTGGGCTACTCAGCAAGGGTGTGGGCAAAGCATCTAAGAAAAATAAAACTAAAACAGCGAGTCAGACGTGTCCACCCTGGAATACTGTTAAGATTGACAGGAGCATACAGAACCGTGGCAACAAATTCATTAACCGTTGCCATTTGTGTATGGCCACTGGACCTTGAAGTAAGGAAACGGGGTGCCATATATTGGCTCAGAAAAGGGAAACAAGATAAGGTAGCAGAAATTGTAGGCAGCGAAGCAACATCGGAGATGCTCATTCGGAAGCTTCTATTGGCGGAATGGCAACAAGAATGGAACAACAGTGAAACAGGTCGAAGAGCATATGATATGTTCCCATCCGTAGAGGAGAGGTTAAAGTTGAAGTACCTTCAACCGTCTCCCGGATTGGTACACTACATTACAGGTCACGGGCCATACAGTAGCTGGCTCCGAAATCGAAATATTGTAGATTCAAACAGGTGCGAATGTGGTGAATAAAGTACGCCGGAGCACGTGGTATGGGAATGTGAAAGAACAGCCAATTTGAGAGAACACCAACAAGCTCGGCTGCAAGGTCGGAGAATATTTGACATACTGCGCGACGAAAGTTTGTGGCATTTGCTGGACGAGGAAGCTGATCCTGTCTCAAAATTTTGGAAGGAGAAATTTATAACAAGGAAAAATGCCGAGCGAAATCAAAGGCCACAGATAGCAGAAGAGGAGGGAACAATGATGCTGGAAGTTTGACTTTCACAACACAGGATTGACGGAAGATATCCTACGACAATGAGCAATATCAATCGTCGGAGGAACTTCAGTGTGCTCCAGAGAGTCCGTCTTCTGAGCGACAGCTGGGGCCGTCTTGGTATTCCAGGAGGTCAACTCTTGATGGCCTGGGCGGCTGACTTTGCTGCCGGTTCCAGGAGACTCTACTTTTGGAGTGCACTCAACACCAAGAAAAATGAACATTAGTGAACCGAAGTGCGGCTGTGACAATTGGTGGTGGTAATAGTAGTATTAGTAGTAGTAGCAATGATATTAGTAGTAGTAGTAGTAATGTTAGTAGTAATAGTAGGGACAATAGCAGCAGTAGTAGTAGATGTAGTAGTGGTGTGGTGCCCTCTGTTAAATAACAGTAGATGTAATAGATATTGGAAATTTAATCAAAATTTTCTTGGATTCATTGTTTATATGTTAATACGTTATATATATATATATATATATATATATATATATATATATATATACAGGGTGGTCAGAAATTCACTCATCGGCTGGTAAGGGCAGTGTTCGGGACGTTGCACTAACGAAATAAATACAAAAAAAAAAATCTAGTAAAAGTCGTACCGTTTAGGAGTTATATGCAGCTAAAGTTGGCCAATAAGAGCGCTGCGCGGCCGAATTCAAACAGCCTTCCACAGGCGGTGTTGCCAAGCGTACTCGAGGCATGGAACCGCCAAAGAAAAAGAAAAACTCTCTTCGGAAGTGGGGATCGAACCCGCAACCTTTAGAATGAGAGTTTGCCGTCTTACCGACTACGCTGCCAAGGCACTAGTATTTCCTTCTTTTTAGAAGTCACTAGGGTAGACTGTTTGTTCGTAATCGGAATTGATCGGTATTCCGCGACTTTTTTCGGGAAGTCGGTGGTGGGGAGAAAGGATTTTTTTTATGGGAATTGTTTTTTAATTAGTTGATCTGCTTGCTAGATTAATCTTTAATTTTCGTACAAAAATCGTTTAGTTACTGGTACAAAAAAAAAAAAAAAAAAAAAAAAAAAAAAAAAAAAAAATCTGCAAACTTAACTTATTCGTTGTAAAGAATCTTCTTTTATTCCATGTAATCGTATTTCACTACATTTCAATCGCAACATTTTTATTGATTAACGTGAATATCCTTGCTACTATTTTGCAACAATAAACAAAAACAATAAACTTTTGGAAAAAAGAACAATAAACCCATTCAATCGTTTGTAACGTAACTTTCTCTGCTGCAAAAAGTCTGTTCTTATTCAAACAAGTTGTAAACATTTTGGTAACGTGTATGAACTCGCTAACGCGCGGCAAGCCGCAAAAGGTAAACAAGCTGTTACTCATTGAAAGCCCTTTTGTCGCTGATACAAAACAAAATTACTGTACAGTAGTTTCATTTCCAACTTGACGTTATCAGTCGCAACATTGAAACCCAAAACGGATTTACTTACAATAAGCGTCAACCCGCGACAGTGACCGTAAAATAAATAATCTCTGAAAAATCTTGTTTTTAGTAAAAATGTATCCCAATAAACAACAATAACAAAAAAATACGGTCCCTTACATTTTACAGCAACTGCTCAAAATGTCCTCCCTCAATTGCAATACCGGCACGACAACGCTGAGTTACTGAATTTGCGAGTCTTCCAAAATTGTAACTTTCTCTAATTTCATCAAAAGTTAGAATTATCCTAGCCAAAAGTTCTTCCTCTGTTTCAACTTCAGTCTCATAAACAATGGCCTTGACAGCTCCCCAGAGATAAAAATCCAGTGGGTTGTAGTCTGGTGACCGAGCTGGCCAGTGAATTGGGCCTCCTCGACCAATCCACCTGTTAGGATACAATGCATCTAAGTGTTGACGTACTGGTACTGCAAAATGCGGCGGCGCGCCGTCATGTTGAAACCACATGTCATTACGAATTGCCAAAGGAACGTCTTCTAAGTACAACAGAAGGACGTTTTCATGAAATGCTAAATAAGAAGCGCCATTTAAACGTTGCGCAAGTAGAACAGGGCCTAGTATAAACTCGCCCAAAATACCCGCCCAAATGTTAACACTAAATTTGTGTTGGTATGACTTGACAAAAATTGCATGCGGATTTTCGACATCCCAGATGTGGCTGTTTAAAGTTTGGATAATCGTTACATTGCTCAAGGTACCACTGTGAAAACTGAAATCGAAGTGGAAAATCGTCTTCCTCCAAATCTTGGACCTTTTGAAAGTGAAAGGGATGTAACCCTTCGTCGTGAAGGACGTCCAAAACAGTGGCATGTGAGGCCTGGTAATTAAAAAACAACAAAAATGACCCTACTGAAAGGATGCATTTAAACAGAGAATTTGAGGGATCAGAAAGACTGGCAATGCGTTGGCGATGACCCTAGAGCTTGCCCTCGGATTATCAGCAATCATTTCCAGGTCATTGTCTTCAAATCCTACATTCCGCCTGAACCGATTTCGTCCGGCGACGGGCCTGTGGACAACAATGCTTCTCGTCTCCCTCAACCTTCTGTCAACCAACACAAAAGTGTTGGCCGATGGAATCACACGGTTAGGAAATCGAATCGTGTAAATCTTAACTGCTTCGGCCCTGTTTTTTCCAGCAGCGCCATACGCCAAATGTATATCGGCGTACTCTTCAAACGAAAATTGATGACGTTGCATGATGACAGTGTCTTTATCGGTAAGTTTCTTTCGACTGCGAGACTTCTTCTGGCATGGTCCTTTAGCCCCACCACCGACTTCCCGAAAAATGTCGCGGATTACCTATCAATTCCGATTACGAACAAACAGTCCGCCCTAGTGGCTTCTAAAAACAAGGAAATTCTAGTGCCTTGGCAGCGTAGTCGGTAAGACGGCAAACTCTCAATCTTTAGGTTGCGGGTTCGATCCCCACTTCCGAAGAGAGTTTTTCTTTGGCGGTTCTATGCCTCGAGTACGCTTGGCAACACCGCCTGTGGAAGGCTGTTTGAATTCGCCCGCGCAGCGCTGTTATTGGCCAACTTTAGCTGCGTATAACTCCTAAACGGTACGACTTTTACTAGATTTTTTTTTTTTTTTTTTTGTATTTATTTCGTTAGTGCAACGTCCCGAACACTGCCCTTACCCGCCGATGAGTGAATTTCTGACCACCCTGTATATAGGATAAAATATATGTACATGTTAAATAATGGAAATAAGGGCCCAGATTAGATACTAGGTGCTGGGCTATGTTGCATATGGAAAATAAATAAAAATTAAAAAATAATAATAATATTACTGACGGCACACTTTTTCAGGGAGAGTGGCGGTAGCAGACCCAGGAGCTGTCACCGGCGGCACCAACGACGCAGAACGGTTCGTCAGTAGAAGCAGGAGCGGCCTCCAGTCTGAATGTGGTTCATTGGCGGCTCTCCACATTTAGCGACGACAAATACTGGCTTTCATTCTGATTCCGACCTACAAATGTTGTAGACAAGTTTAAACTGAATGTCTGCAAATAAATTTTTGAAAGATATTTAACATGTTATTTATTAATAACTTTAGAGAAAACTGACCAACATAAATTGGCAGTATAGTATTTAGCATCTAATCTGGGTAGAAAAAATCTGTATACATACATAAAGAAAATTTAATTTTCTATAGGAAGTCGTGCGTGATTAGGTGTGCAGTAAGGCCATCGCCTGTACTCGTATTCCTTGTAGTATTATGCTTCTAAGACAAATTTCTGTCTGACTGTTTCACACCGCTGGTCAGCTAGTTGTTATATAATAGCATCATGTATTGTCGAATTATTCTTTCAAACTATTGGTTAGTAAATGTAAGAGTGGTTACACACTAGGCGAACGCATACGAGTGAACGCATACGTTCACTCAGTGTGTAGGTGAAAACGAAAGCGAATGAACACTTCCGACCGCTCACAAACTCAACCCATCACGATCTAAATATTCTCATAAATTTGTTACAATATATGTATATGTACATTGTACATATAAAAAAATAGATGTGTGCGCGTCCCTAAATTTCACTTTACAACCAGAAGCACCTAGCGCAGATCGCTGGTTTTTGTGTGTGGTAGTAGCCTGAAACCTCACATTGTGCACTATGGTCGTTGCATTTCTGTAGTTGTGAGGGCGTGGGAGATATGGTGGTAGACAGTGGTCGACCTAGGGTATTTTCATAATTTGACCAAATACGTGTGTGTTCCTATATTTCACTCTGTAGACCCAGCTGCCTACCGCAGATGTTTGTGTGTGGTAGTAGCCTCGAGTCTGACATCATGCACTATGGTGGTTGCATTTCGGTAGCTGTGGGGTCTGGAGAATATGGTGTTTAAAAGTGATCAACCTAATGCACTTTCGTATTTCGAACAAAGACGTGTGTGTCCCTATATTTAACTTTGCAGACACAACTACATAGCGCAGACCACTGATGTTTCTGTGTAGTAGTAGCCCGAGTCTTCCATCGTGCACTGCTATGGTTGCTGTTTGGGTGTGGGAGATATGGTAGTTGAAAGTTGTCGACCTAGGGCATTTTCTTATTTTTACCAAATTGTTCTAGAAAATCTTTGAAATGTTCTATAATGTACTAGAATGTTCTTGAATGTACTAAAATGTTCTAGAGTAATGTTCTAGAAGATACTCAACTTTTCAGCTATTAACAAATGTAAATAATTTTATGCAACATATTTAGAGTGTGAACCGATTTTAACGGGACTTTCACTGGCAGGTTGCTAATTTGGCAGGGAGTAACTAACATAGGCAACATTTTATCGTGGAAATGTTTAAGGTTCGGAGTAGTGCGAATTCTGCTACACCAGATAGTATTTCAAATAAAAATACTAGCGAATTCTTGTAGTCTTTGCGAGTGTGCCGATGCGATGATGTCTTCACGGATCAACACCACCATCGGGAAGCAGACCCATGAATACTAAGTTGTTGCTGCTATCGTTAACTACTATGAAACCTCTTCACCAAATCCTTCTCTATTGCTTCGTTAGTATCTAAAACCTTAGGTAAAACATCTAGGTTCTCGCTTTTTCCTATACCTACTTACGGTTTTAGCATCGTCACTTAGTTAGCAAACTCTATAGATTTTTCTTGTTTATACTCCTGCACTTCACTACGAGTTATCTCATTTCTGCCTGTGGTTTATTCTCATCATTAACCTTCACTTATTCCCTACCAGAGATTTAAGATGTGTTGAGAGCTTACTGAAGATATGTATCCCCGCACATCTGACCTCTTTTTGAACAAATGGCAATCTTTGTAAAGATTATCTTTACTTCTAGTGCCACGATTCTGTAATTTCCTATTTGTTTAAAAGATAGTGTAATTTTTTTAGTATAAAGGACATTAATGTGTAGGTATATACACTTGGCCACCAATGTTAAAATTCTTAATTTCTTGAACAGTTCTCAGCAGCTGTTATTAACCCCATACATAATCTTATTATCAGCAGGATATTTAATCAAGATAACTTTATCCACAGTCTGTTATTTACTTATCGTTAAATTAACTAATCATTTCTGTGGATTCATATTTCACTGGCTGGTAGGCTATTTATAATGTGAGAATCCCTGTCACGTTAGCTTCGAATCCATGCTAGAGTTTATGGGGCATCCATTAATTACGTGAGCTCAAAATAGGGGAGGAGAGTGTCGGCAAAATCTCACCAAAGGGAGGGAGTGTCCATAAAAATCTCACGTCAACTTTTTATGTCAGATTGCTGCTCTGCAAAGAGCAGTAGACCTGAAAAAAAGACTTCAAAATTACGAGGTCAGTCTCACGTTGGGGGAGGGGTGTGTCCCACTAGATCTCACCAAGGGGGAGGGGTTCAAATTTAAGGAAAAACACTTCACTCCCCCTTACCGTGCTTCCGTCGTCAGCCAGCCTTCCTCTAGTTTTCAATATGTACCAGTATGCACGTTCCGTGAGGAAGTCGAGGATTTGTTTGTTTGTATTTAAGTTTTCTATTGTAGTTTCCGAAATATGATGTGCACTACTTGCCAAATTAAAATATATATATAAAGTGAATTACTGACTGACAATAGTTTCAGTAATCATTTCGAGCTAAAACATCATTCATTGTGTGCCGATCTTTTTATCAAGTATGTTTGAAGCGCGAGGCAAATGTTTACCGCGGACTATATGAATAAGTCACATTTATTTCTGTGACAAAGCAAATTTGGAGATTTTTTTTATTGGGTTCATGATGTTTAAACAAAGTATCTGATCGCTAGTCTCACAGATTATGTGCGTATCGAACTGCTTATAGCTGCTGTTAACCCAGTCAAATAGTGTTTTTAGCAGGAAAGTTGTGGGGTAGTTTTGATTTCTTCCATTCTATATGTTTTTTTGGGTTCTGAATCTGAATCTGTGGTTTTCTAACAAACTGAACTTTGAAAAAAATGTAAAAAAGGGCCAAAAATCTCATTTTTTGACTGGTTTTTGCTTATAATGCTAAATCTATCAGCATTTTGTAAATAACCTTTCTATTCAAATTGAAAGTACAGGTACATAAAATTTCCTACAAATTTCACCATTAAAGTTTTTTTCTCGGAAGAAGCGTTCGGGCTCAAGCGCTAGTTGAAAATTGGAGTATTTTGCTTTTTCTCCGCAAAAATTCACTTATTTCACTCCAAAACTCAAATTTATTATTAAAAAGGCTGTCAATATTAGAGAATTTATCTGTACATATCTTACATACTATGATGGACATTATATAAAACTTTGCCGTTTAGAAGGTACTGTCTGAGGTTCTTTGAAAGCGGATGGTATTGGCACAGGTTTCAGGTATTTGTTTTGACAACGTCGTGGCTTGTTCATCCAACAAATGTAAGAGGTGGTGAGAAAACATTTACTTGTCACCATATCCAAGGATAGATAAACGATTACGAAATAGATAGTGAGATTAGACATACCTTCCGCATCGTGTAAGTGACCTTCTTCAGTCTGTTCTCGGTTTTTTTCCTTCGTTCTCTTCTTCTGCCGTGTAATGCTGACATCCGGAGGCTCGAAGTTTTCACAAAGATGTGCAGATTGGGGAACAATGTAGGCCTGCCTTCCTGCAGCCACAATTTCGTTGGCAGCCGGTTTCACATTTTCAAGAAATGTAACAGAGTATTGAGTCTGGTGCAGGTTCTTTAAGTAGTCTGAACTATTACGAGAGCACTCTTTGTTTTTTTTCAACACCATTCGTTCGGGTCTCCATATTGCTCATCGAGTGTGGCTCGACCGGATAACCACTGCTGCACCTGGAAGAAAACTCTTAGTGAACGTTATCGTGCAGCAGCTTCAGTGAGAGGTGATGAGGCAAAGTTGAGTTTGCTCTTGTACGATGATGATACGTATTGCCTATATCTTAAATCGTTCAGAATAGCTCCTGATCCTTTCCCATACAGAGCCATGAGAAACATGTTTCCTGCTTCGGTTATGTCGTCCTGATGTGCATGAGAGTCTTTGAAATCATCAACAACACGTAGCAAGTCATTATTCTTCTGCAGGACTTTTAGAAATTTCAATTTACCGTGATTGAACAAAGCAGATGTGGTGACACAACCACCCATAGCGTGCAGGAACAATATATGGTCTGATATGGTTTTGTCAGTAAGATGAGGATTGTAAATGGTCTGAGGTTCCTTTCCTTTTCCTGGTTTCATAAATATTCTATATGTTATGGATACACAGGCCAATCAAAATCACAAAACGACTGATGTCTTCCACAACCACTGTCACGGATTCATTCGAAGAGGCCAACTTTAGAGCTATTGTGATATCAAGATAAAAGCATCCTCCACTGCATGTTGTGAAAACAATTTTTGACTCCTCAGATTTTTCTGAAATCGCGGTACAAGGGAAGCAATTCTGTCTTTAAGACTAATACTTGAAGGGCGGATAAATAA
>JARYHS010012532.1:0-125047 GCA_031002005.1 Vandiemenella viatica | reverse complement strand
TTATCCGAGCTTCCCGAAACATTTCTAAATTAATAGTCAACATTAATTGGATTCAGCATGATAGGAGACAGAACGGAAAGCTAGAAATTAAAAGTAATTTTGAAGGTATTTAATGGCACTTTTTTCAAATTTCACAACGTCACGCCATTAGGCCAAAAAGCTCAAGTCTTCATTGATGGGACTAGTACCACTAGAAAAAACAAATCGTGCCGAGTGCAAAAGGAGACGCGCGCGGTGGGAGAAAAGACGTATTTACTTACAACCACATCCAAGAACATAGCCCTACCCTGTTCTTTATTCACATATTGTATAAAGCGTTTTAAAAGTGTTTAAGTAATAGTGATGCTTGAATAGTAGCTGTGTCATTAAAATTGAAAAACGTTGATAGGAATTTACATCACGCGAGTTCTCACAGCAGTTTGGTGTGGTCAGCATTACACGCTTGGTTGAAACTTGCAACTTTACCTAACAAGAAGCTGAGCGTGGGCTGTCAGAAACTTCCTACAGACTAGCGATATCTCCATTCTCTGGTAACAAGCGAGACATAATAAACACGGCTACTTTCATGCATTCGCGAACAGGCTCACTTGTGTAACTTACTTGAACTAATTCTGGGAGGTGCAAGGGTTGTTCTGTCCAAAATAACTTCGAGGGTGTTTTTAAAAAGGATGTCGTTTGGTTAAATACTTTGGGTAGCTAAAAACAATTGCATTTAACTTGAAATCTTCGATTCTCTGAATAGCAAAGAATTTGTATATCATTTTGACGGCTACAAGTTTAATTGTATTCATATTATTGGTCTTACACTTAATACTTAAATGAAAACAAGATGAAATCATACTGTCACTATTTTGTATGACTTGTAAATGTTAAATTCGAAAACAAAGCTCCCAGGAGGTGATATAAAGAAAACAGCTTTCCAAATAATGTTGTTAGTCGGTATGCAGCAATTATTGAAAGTTATGAACCACCACTTTTAGTCTATAGCTAGTTTTGAGCGCAAATCATTCCAAAATCATCTTTAGCCTGTTTCGTTTTTCAAACATCTTGTGTACTCTCTACTAAGATAACCCTTGAAGATACGGTGTGAAATGAATATTGGCGAAAATTATGTTTTTACAAGAGAAGGAACTACCTATTGTTCCAGGCTTTAAGAAATATTACTTTTCCTGGCAGTTTGGAACAAAGAGTCAAAATGGCTCGGCACAAATGCTGCGGCCTTGTGCATTTTACATGAAACGGAAAGTATCGCACCCTCTCTGCGAACTTTTCCTGTACTTCTAAGTATCGATCTCTGGGGAAGTGCAGTTTTTAGGTCGCGCTCCAAACCCTATATGGCACGCACTGAATTTATACCTCTTAGTGGGGCCTCATTTCAAAATTCTAATTCAACTTAAAACAATTTTTGGAAGAAAGGAAAAAAGCGTTAGGAAAATACGTTTTAACACAGTTTCTTACACAATTAGGCCGAAAAAGAGTTGTCAAAAAGTGGAAATATGATAAATATTTTTTCTATATGGCTTTACGCCTCATATAATTCGAGCTAAGTTGAGGCAGGAAGGAGTGGGGGCAAGAAGCCGGAAGGAATTCGGCCATGGCTTTTCGACAGCACCATCCCGGCATTCGCCTGAGGTAATTTCGGAAAGCTATGAAAAACCGATATATGGATGGCCGGACCAGGATTCGAACCTGAATCCTCCTAAATACGAGACCAGAATCGTACCGTTCATCCGAAACAGGAATATTGTGAAGCGGTCGTCAAAAAAAAAAAAAAAAAAAAAAAAAAAAGAGAGAGAGACGCTATTCTTCAAAATTTCTCTGCACTTGTATAAACAGAAGTGATTAGCTCTACTATCAGGAATTTGTCTCTTCGATTTTAATGAAATTTCGCTGCGACTGTCCGCATTATTAAAAAAAATATCGTTTTTTAGATTCTGACAGCAGAAAATTCTCGGAGCGTGTAGGAATTGCAGAGTTTGGAGACTAGCAAACATTGTTAATACGCTATGTTCCTGAAACTGGGAGTTTTCAAGAAATTTAAATTTTTGTTACTAGTACCTAAAGCATTCAACTATCTTCAAATCGTGGCGATGGTATAGCGGTCCACATGCACACACCTAGTTTTGTGCACACCAACTTGCTTCATGTCTCGAATTTTTTACAGTTTTAATATTTTGTAATTTCTGTTTTGATCAGAATTGTGTTGTATAAGTGTTAATTGCAGCTAGACTGATAATATTTGAAGAGTTTCTAGTGCTATGAAACCACTGAATAAATGTTGGAAATTGTTTCTGCGTATTTATTTGTCGTTAATCTCTCGCAGTTAATTGGAATTTATCGAATCTACTGACTTGTTCGCATGCTAGTGGATGTTAATAATCATAAAAACACTTGAAGCAAAGTGAACTACGGTAACATATATAACAACTAAGTCTCGTAAAGGTGCCGCATGTTTATAAACCGCTGTTAAAACAAACGTTCAGAAATACAGATTTTGCTTGCTTTTATTATTGACGGATGTCTTGTTCTCAGCAAGATGACTCCAAATATCGGCATGAATACGTATAAAGGAATGAGTTTTGATCTTGAAGAAGCGCCCTATTTCTTTCAGTTTTCAGAAAAGAATTTTACGATGATACCAAAAATCATTCTATCCCAAAAAACAGTTCTATTGATACTACAGCTAAAAAAGACATAATTACTTAATTCAAAACTTTAGTGAAAAGAAGATTTCAAGAAATTAAAACTGATAAAAAAACCTGAAGCAGATGGCAATGTTACATACTCAGCCCTCGTGCAGAGATTTACGGGCAAGCGCCTGAACTGCTGCAACACTGCGCAGCCTTGCTGACGTTTGAATCTTTCATAACCTAGTAGGGAGCGTGCATAAACCACGTAGCTCCATTTTGCCCTCCTGTGAACCCCCTCTCCCCCCCACGTAGCCCTACGTAGCTTTTGCCTCTATTTCCCCCCCCCCTCCCCCACGTAGCACGTAGCTTTTTTCCCTTTTGATTCCAGTAGACATTTTGTGCTGTTTTCTCTTGTCAGACTATTGTAAATAGATAATTAACTGTGGGAAATAAGTATTCACATGCTGTTGTGGGTTCTGTTCCTCATTTTAATTGTGAAAAATGTTATGAAAGGTAAGCTACGTGGCTCGGCTCGGAACCCCCCCTCCCCCCACGTAGCCCAGCGTAGCGTTACAGCAAACCCCTCCCCCCCCTGGACCGAGCCACGTAGTTTGTGCACGGTCCCGTAGCTAACGTTAAAATTAATAAAAAATTATCAGTAATTATTAATTTCTGTACCGTACGTACATTATTAAAAAATGAGTTGTTGCTTCACCCTGTGGCGATCCCATCTGGTCCAAAATATTTGTGTAGTCATAACCTGAAAGTTCAATTTTGTCGAAATTGCAACCTGTTGTTTTACGAAAGTCAGAAAATGAACCTTCACCACAAGTTCGAAAGAGTATTATTACAGAACTTTTCATGCAACCTGCACAAACTTTCTTCTGATTTAACATCTCCACGTTCTGAGAACATGACAATTATGCGTTGGGTAATCGACACTTCAACTTTCCGATCACTCATCGTGATAATATGTTAACAAACAACTGATACACTGTCACGTACTGATAGAAAAAAAAATCTCGAATACCAGTGGGAATGAATCTAGAAAGAGAGACAAAAATATTTTTTGATTATTTCGATGAAAAAAACAAAAATTTGTTGTCTTACTGAAGTAATAACAGGCATCGCAGAAATGGATCTTAAGAAAGCTGAAATACTGAACAGAATCATATGTTGAAAAATAATGTATGATTTGAGGTTTTCCAGGTGAAAGCGCAAAAACAAAAACAAAAAAAAAAACAAAAAACAAAAAAACAGTTTGTACAGAAAGAAACGACACTGTGCAAGGATGAAGGAATATTGAAAGGGGAGAAAGCATGAAGTTGTTTCTTGAGATTCTGTTTCCTGGCCGGGTCTGTATGGAGTACAACTCTGTTTCCCTCCTTCATCTTCCGTGCTCTCGTCATATCTCTTCTTTCACTACTGCCCAGTTAACTTCTCTTTCTTGCACACATTTCTGTAATCTCTTTAACCTCTTGTTCTTTGTTGTCCTCGATACCTCTTTCCTTCCAGTTTTATTCCTTGGAAATCTTTCTTCTCTCTTCCTTCTCATGTGTCTATACCATTTGGAATGACACTTATTCGCTTATGTCCTGCACAGGTTTATACCAGTGATGATCGTTTGGTGCTGTAACTGCTTACACGACGAAGGGCTAGCCATGTGATCTGTGGGGACTGCTCACGTTATCTGTCCCTTTGATGCTGTATAAATCTCAGAAATCCTCGTGTTTACTGATACAATCGTTGACATCAAAGCTTGCTTCGGGGAATCTACATTGTAATGCGGCTACCTCGCAAAGACTTGCCGTACTACATAAAGCAGCATCAATATGGCATTATCGGCTGCACAAAGAACAGTTTCTTACGAACAACCTTTCACAAGAAATTCCTATGCCAAGACCGCAGATTTGACACACTGCTGTTAATGCGCTCTAAGTAATATTATTTTGCAGCTCAACGACAACACGGCTATCATTCCACCCTCACTAGATGCAGTCGATATTCGGGTCATCCACAATTTGACTATCTGCAATCCTATTGTCGAATGGATGAAACGTTCTTCATATATAACCCCATTTCTTTTACAAACGTAAAGTAAAACTTAATACGTTTGTATAATTAGTTAGGCAAAATCAACACCATCTCCATAGCTTTATGGAAAATCCGACATTTATTTGTTAAAAATACCGAAAACATAGTCAACTATTTTTATAGAAAAACTATAAACATTTTTTCCGAATATTTCTGTTTGAAAATACTTTCATGACAATTTTCGACAGAGCAAAAGCTTCATTGCCGAGTATAACGTATGGCATATGATTACCATGTGCCTCATTTGGTAATCGTTTGAAAGATAGAAAACAAATTTGGTTTGCTTCTAGTAATCTGCAAAGAAGCGAATTCTTAAAAAAATAATTAATGTTTCCTTTTTCTGCATCATAAATGGCACTGATGTAATTGTCAGCGTCGACAATGCCACGAAGTAAAATAAATAGTAATTCCTGTAGTTAAAATATTGAGAACCATAATTTGTTGGGTTATTGATTCCTTTATATTTTTCGTCGATCACACATATTATTCATTATAACTATCTACAATCGATATAAACCCGTCCAGGCGATAGCAGCGTTTTCTGTCGAGGAATGACTGCTAGTCAGACACACGCACGGTGCAAGTAGTGCATGTGCTATCCGTGTTTTGAATGGGGAAGGCGCGCGATTTATCTGAGTTTGACCGCGGGCAGATTGTGATGGCCCGGAGACTCGGTACGAGCATTTCGGAAACTGCACGACTTGTCATATGTTCTAGGAGTGCTGTGGTGAGTGTCTTCAACAAGTGTCGAAACCAAGGTGAAACATCGTCTAAACGATCGATGATCGGGCCCCCCAACACGCCAGATTGAACCCGATCGAGCACATCTGGGATGTGATTGAACGTGGCGTCAGTGCTCATCGCCCATCTCCCCGGAATATATGAGACTTAGGTGACTTGTGTGTGCATATTTTTTTTTAACTGCTTAACGTCTCTTAACAGCGAGGTCTTTAGAGATGGGAAAGGATGGGGGCAAGGAATGGGAAGGAATTCGGTCATGGCCTTTCGAAGGAAGCATCCCGGCATTTGCCTGAAGTGATTTGAGAAACCATGAAAAACCCAAATCTGGATGCCCGGATGGGTATTCGAACCGACGTCCTCCCGAATGCGAGGTCAGAACGCTAACCGTTACACCACCACACTCGGTTTGTTTGTGCAGATGTGGTGCCAACTCCCTCCAGTGACCTACTAAGGCCTCATTCGTTCCATGCCGCTGTTATCTGTGCCCAAGGTGGACATATCGGCTATTCGGTAGATGGTCATAATGTTCTTGCCGATGAGTGTATGTATTTGTCTTTCTGGTATTATGCTCCATTCATTCTCCGTTTTCGCTCCCATCAGTGTAGTTCCAAAGAGGTTTACGCCTTTATTAGTGCCACCTATTATTTTCTCCAAAAGATATTTGTAATGAAGAGGAAATGTTTTCTGTAGCTAAATGAAACAAAACATAAATATTTGCATATGAATTATTTCAGCAGGTAAAGACGTGCTAAAGGGAATATTTGAGTGGTTGCTTCTGATGGAAAGTAACAGTTAAAAGAAACTCCCTCTTGTTTTCTATTTTCAAAACGACGAAAATACATGTACTAGTATTTTGAACAACCTCAATTATGACTGACAGCTTTGAAACAGCGCACCACATAATCCGGTGTTCCAACTAGCTATCTAAACGAAGCCGCTGAATGTAAAGTTAACGGATCCGCACAATTCATGCGCAGAAGAGCTGGGATATGCGAAAACAATTCTTTTGAAAAGTATGAGCTAAATTTTCTTTTGTAAACAGTCATCGAAAACAGAAGAAATTGATCATAAACACTTTTTACATCCTCTCGTACCAATGATGAAAAAATTAGACGACAGAATTAACTACTTCTTAATGCTCAAATAATGAACGATATTAGAAAATTTAACAATAATAGGGTGCAGTGGTGTTCAGATCAAATCACGGCAGCTGTCCTATAATTTCTGGCAATGTCAAGCACTGCGGTTTCTATTCCATCGCCAATTAATTCGCAACCATCTTCGAGAAACACAGAATCTAGTAAACTATTTGATGTTAGTTGAACAGTGTAAATTGTGTCATTGTTCTTTACAGTAAAAGTGAAATATTCAAACTGGATTCTTACCTGATTGTCACTACCAATGTTTCCGACTGAGGAGTCCTCATGTTTGTCACTTCAAAAGCAATTTTTGGCCCCACTAACATCAACAATACGTCAAACGAATTATCAAATATTTGAAAGTAATTAAATATTTTAAAAATGTTTTCAATTCTTGGCAGATCTTATGGATCTGCCCTGTTTTTTTAGGAATGGGGAAAAGCAAGGGAAGGAATTCGGTCATGGCCTTTTGAACGAACCATCCCGGCATTCGCCTGGATTGATTTGGAGAATTTCCCTCTTAATAACCTTTGGCTTACTATGGAATGCACCAAGTAACTATCGCCTTTGTAGATTTTTTTTTTCACCGCCCTGTCGCACCAGAGAAATTGCTGTACATGCCAACTCAGTTAATCGCACTATGCAATTGACAGAATAAAAGCGGTTTGTATGCAAACACAGATAAAATCACAAGATCGGACGTTGTATTCGGGTGGACCTGGGATCAGATTCCCCTCCGGCTATCCAGATTTTGGTTTTCCGAAATCACTCCATGCAAGTGCTGGGATGGGTCCTTCAGAAGAGGCCAAGGCCGATATCCTTCCCGTTCCTTGTTCTCAATATCCTTTCGCCTCTAATGACTACACATTAAGCAAATAAATAAATAAAACAAAACAAATTGCTAGTTACCGCGAAAACTGTGGAAAAGCAATAATGGCACCTCTGCGCCAGGTTTATTCATTATTTATGCGATCATCTCTAGCGCTTTGCAGTGTAGTTAAAGACATAAAAATACTCTGAAGTTTCACATCTACTTCGAGCTTTGCATCTGAAAATAATTTCCAGCGAAATCCTTCGAACGCAACAGTAATATGTCTTTGCGTTGAAAGCTGCAATAAAGATACGTTCGTTAGCAAGCCATAACACAACTGAGTTTCACAGAGGGGTGGAAAGCTATTAGCTCTCTCGAAACCATCTGAGAGCCTCTCCGTCACTTTTTTACGATACAGCGATTAAGAGACACTGTTGCCGATTGGACGTTCAGATAAAGGCTTCATCCCAACAACTCCTCAAGACAGTGGAGGACGGCACGAGAACCTTTCATAGAGATGAATTTCCTCTAACAGAGCTTACTGATTCTATTTCCCTGTACGATAAGTTCTCGGCCTAAATAACGAAATGAAACTTGGAATTTCAGGGAAATTTGATGACCATCACTTTCTACAAATACATTTTGTAAATTTGTCATTATAGCTATGGTCGAGGAAGAGAACATTTCGAACAGAGTAATATAGAACGATCAATTACATGGAGCACAACTGCTTATTAAATCCAGAGTATTAGACCGCTGAGGTAACACACCTGTATTGTTCCTGGAAACACATTCACCACGCTCTAGGTCGTCCCGTCTTTATACAATATGGAGAAGTGCAAATAATCACGTTGATGTATCGTAAAAGGTAAACTTGTTTTGTGTTAGTGATGGGAGACTCAGAAGGACATTTCGACCGCTTAAGTGATAGTTTCAATTGGTCGCAAAGTACGCCTCCGTCTTGGCCACCTAACTCAAGCTTACAGCATAAAGAGGACACAAGTTCTGCTTGATATCCGAATAATGTAAGTGTTCTTGCGTACTTTACACACACAATGCAAGCTCTGCCAAAAGGTAATTAGGGGATATGAAATCACTGACTGAAACAGGAATAGAAACCACCTGATCTCTAGTCAGTCCCAATCATCCACGAGGCAGCTTCTTGGACATAAGTTGACAACATATCAGGGTTCAAAGGAGCATTCGCACAAAATAACTACAACTTGTCAAATTACTGTTTATATATGTAATTAATATGTATCACATTGTGAACTTCCTGTCACAGAAATATCCATGTCGATCGCCTGTTTATAACTTATACGCTGGATGTTAATTAATGGTTAACCTTTCTAATATACCTAATTGGGGATTAAAATTTTATTTGACCCGGCCGCCACGATCGGTGGCCTGCACAAGTTTAATACGTTCGAGATGGAAGTTCCCTATCAGAAAGGTAAATATACTATATCAGATTCACTCAAGTTTGCTTCACAAGAACGCACTTTTATTTCCACAATATGTATTTCACAAATTACTCCTGAAAATAGTTGTATTACAATATGAATAAAACAATAACCCGAAGTTTGCAAGGTCTTACATGTGAGAACAAGTGTAATTAAGTCCTCTTAAATCTATAGACACTGGCCCGCCACAACAATCACCGTTTCACAAGCCACACCGTAACATCTTTTTGTTTACATGACAACTCAGTAGGCATATGGTACTGGAACTGTCCGAATACGGCCGCTTGTAGCTAAACTCGAAGCAGCAGACCCAATTTGCTGATTTAAAGCGTGTCCGTTTTGGGCCCTGCACACTATACTGTTATTCTGTTTCACGTACACTTTTCAGCTATTTCTCGTTAACTATGATCAACATTGTAATATCTTTTTCTATCTATCGAAGCGCTGCTCTCCTTCCTGTAGATAAATAAACTGATCAACTCTCAGCAATACTGCTTGACACAGAAAGGCGAAAATATTTCTGTTGGTAAATTGTAATGTGATAAACTGAACATGCAATGTCTGCTAATGCCTGGAATAACCAGCTGGAAAATTATGCCTACAATTTTATATAGGCGAAACTAGCCATGGCGGTATTATGACAAGACCTGTAGCTTCAATTATGCATTAGCTTAATATCGTAATTTTACATATCGGTTTAGGCCGAAGCTGAATGCAATAACTTGGTTCTTATCTAAGCAATATGCTGTGTGGAAACTTCCAAAATTTTGTAATTAACTGTAGTTCTATTCGTTCAAATTATTTGGCGAATCCACCTCTTGGACAACTGTCGTTAAACAGCTCGTTACTGTCAACAGACAAGCAACAAGCAAGAAGCACGTCTGGAAAATACCGACTACTGTCAAAAGTAGCATTCTTCTTCCTTGCATTTATCTCGCTATTGCAAAGTCGGCTTGACGTGTTTGAGATTGAGCACGATGCCTACCGGGGAGGAAACTTGTGTTTCCATATGTCTGCGATACATGGAACTATGATCAGCCAGAACATTATGGCCACCTACCGAATAGCCAGTATGTCCGCCTTTTCACGGATAACAGCGGCGGCGCTTCTTGGCATGGAAGCAATGAGGCCTTGGCTGGAGCGAGCTGGCACCACATCAGAACTAACAAGTCACCTAATTCCCATAAAGTCCGGGGAGGGGGGCGATGAGCTCTGACGCAACATTCAGTCACATCCCAGATGTGTTCAATCGGAGTCAGATCTGCACATCACTGTGTTCCTCGAACCACTCCATCGCACTCATGGCATTGTGGCACGGCGCATTATCTTGTTGAAAAATGACACTGCCGTTGGGAAACATGGTTGTCATAAAGGGGTGTCCGTGGTCTGCAACCAGTGTACGATACTTATTGGCCGTCATGGTGCCTTGCACGAGCTTCACTGGTCCCATGCGTGACCGCGTGAATGTTCCTCAAAACATAACTGATCCGCCACCAGCTTGTCTCCGTTCCGCAGTACGGGTGTTAAGAAGCTGTTCCCCTGGTAAACGAAGGATTCGCACTCTCCCATTAACATGATGAAGAAGGTATCGGGATTCATCAGACCATGCAACGCTCTGCCACTTTGCCAACGTCCAGTGACGACGGTTCAGTCGTATTTGCCGATGCCGTGGTGTTAACATTGGCACATGCAACGGTCGTCAGATGCGGAGACCCTTCGTTAGGAGTGTTTGTTGCACTGTAAGTTCAGACACACTTGTACTCTACACAGCATTGAAGTCTGATGTTAGTTCCGCCACAGTTCACCGCCTGTCCTGATTTACCAGGCTTCCCAGCCTACGACGCCCGACATCTGTAATGAGCGGTGGCTGCTTAACCCCTCGACGTGGTTTTACCTTGGTATGGCCACTTGTTGAAGACACTCACCACAGCACTCCTTGAATACCCGAAAAGTCTTGCAGTTTCCGAAATGGACGTGCCGAGCCTCCGGGCTATCAAAATCTCCCCTTGGTCAAACTCAGATAGATCACGCGCCTTACACATTCTAAACTCGGAAAGCACGCTCATTGTACTACATGCACCGTGTGTGTGTCTGATTTACAGTCATTCCCTGGTAGGTGACGCTGCTATCACCTGGACGGGTTTATATCGGTTGCAGGTAGGTGGTCATAATGTTCTGGCTGGTCAGTGTATGTTCTGTGTGAGTTAAGTGTATTTTCGTTTGTGTAATGTGTATCTTATGAGGCGGAGATTGGGAATCATCCCGGTTTTCACCTTGGTGATTGCGGAAAACCGCCTAAAATCTGAAGTCAAGACGACTGGTACGTGGGGACCAGGACTCGGTCCTGCCCCGCATTACCGCCCCTACGTAGTGTGAGGCGCCTTAATGCATTGAGCCACACTGGCGGGTACTGCCCAAAGTAACAGTACAGCTTTATAAATCCTTATAACGTCCGGTAATGGACTAGGCATTTGTGTTGAAAAACATATGCCACCAGGTTCCATATATAGCAGCTACATGAAGTGTAAACTACTTGCTACGATCTGAATTAAACACTTAGGGCGTTATCAGAAAAGCAGAGTTGAATTGCAACGTAGGAACACAAACCATCAGTCAACACAACCACCATCTGGCACGTGGCACCACTCTTTTGTCTGCTCAGTTCCGAAGGGCTCTTCATATACAATTCTCGTGTAAACTGTCCTGCTGATTTGTCCAGAATATGTCTGCAGCGATGACATAATTGACAAGGATAGCCGCGTTATACCCGCCCTGTTGGCTCAGCTGGTTGCTCAGCGTTGGCATGGAGTTAGCTGGTTCAAATCCTGGAGGAGGACAATCACCAGATTGCATACCAAGTTCTGGGTTAAATTCCAAACCTCTCCGCAGTGCGTATGAAGTCAGGGCATACAAAACTGGTGACGGTGATTTTCCCGTTGGATGGGAACGTTAAGCCTGACGGCCCCTGGTGTTCTTCGAAGAATAGGCCTGAATGGGCTGACACCGGGCTTCACTCTTTCACTTTTCATTCATTCAAAAAACAAACAATGCACGACAGTGATTTTACACACATCACAGAAGTCCACACTAAAACAATGGACGAAGCTGTTTTGTCGGTTACGGCCATGCGGACAAGTTATTGGTAATCACGCTATATGGCCATATTATGTGGGCCAGTACTCGCTCGTCACTGCGTACGATCTTCTTCTGTCCACTCATTCTACGCACGCATCATCGGCGTGTACGAACAGCATTGTCATGATACGACAAACCCGATTCCCTGGCGTTAAACTCACCTGTCCGGTCACAAAAAAGATTTGTGCTGTTGGGCCTACGTCCACGCCATATCTCCACAATCTTAACCACTTACTATAGTTCCACCGCTTTACACATCCTCCAATTTTGGAGTGATTCAGATAGTTCTTTCTGGCTATAGCAATTTTCAAAAAGTTTTTTTTTTAACATTTCATTCCTCCCAGATAAAGTCTGGGAGGCGGGCTGTTGGAGAGTCGCGTGGACTCTTTTCAGCCTACTTAAATCTAAAGGGGAGGGAGGGGGGGGATGGAAGTTCGGCCGTGGACTTGTTGGGAACCATCCCAGCATTTGCCTTAATTGACTGGGGAAAACCACGGAAAGCCCCTGTCAGTATGGCCGAGCCGGATTTAGCCCCGGTTCTCCCGAATGATATGTAAGACTGCGAATTCACCGTCTTCATATCTCGGGGGAAACAGTAGTGTATATTTCGTATTTATGGGAAAAATATCGTTTTGGATTAAAAAATACGAGTCTCTACGAACGTGAAGGTAATATTACTTTCCTAATATGTTATGGTGAATAAAAAGTAAGTGACTTTTTTTCTGAAGGGGTTAAATACATTAAATTTATAATTCTCGGCACGGGTCACTATTTGCGATCTTATATTAAAGTTTTTACCCTTAATCTTTGTGTTTGTTTGCCATGCACGGTTCAATAATGTTGCAGCACCAGCTAGAGCGACATACTCCCTTCAAACTTTCCAATAGGTTCTACAATTTTTTTGTGTGTTTTTGCTGGCGAACCGTTTGAATATTAGCCACACAAACTCATTTGCTATCGAAGCTAATAAAATTGAGTGTCGGGTGTTCTTCCAAACGCTGCGACGGGTATTAATGTTTTGAGAAAGCCATGACATCCCTTGAAACTGAAGTAATTTCATTATTTCTATAATTATTACGACTAAAATTGAGATATCCGTAATAAGTTTTTCTCTAGAACTTGGACCATAGTGTCTGTGTGCCCGCAAAACTTTTGCGTTTGGGCACTTTTTTTTTGTAAGGTTCTGGGAATTGATGGCCAATTATGTCATGAATTTAGTGAACCGCCTAACAAGTGCGCTGTCCCCCGGAGTAGTCGTGTCTTGTGCGTAGCATAATCAACAGGCGATGGCACTCCAGAATTGTCCCGACTGTACGAGGGAAGCATGATTACTGTGAATGTAGCCATGTTCTGTCGCACCTCCCGGATGTTAAACTGTCTGTTCAGTTTTTCCGATAGTGGAGTATTAATTTTTCTTTTTGGCTAATCGAATGTTGCCAGATCTATTGTTGCGGTTGGCTCAAATAAGCTAATTAAACTAATGTCAACTTACTGGAAGCGGCAGGACACTCCATTGGCTCAACCTCACGAAGCGAGCCCTCTCCAGAATGAACGGACCTTGAGGTACTCCACCTGTCAGCCAGAGCCCTCCACTCCACTTAGCCCCGTAGTCTCTCGCCATGTTAATTACGCCTCATTGAGCAGTGCCAAAACGGAATCTGCATTATTATTCCAAGCAGAACGCTAAACGGGTTCACGAGCTGTCGCTTACTAAAAACAACTCTGAAAAACTGTTAACAATGACGTGATTTATGAATAGAAAATAACGTAACGATGTATTTAATATTATTGTTAAAACTTTGTTCCTTAAACTATGCATTACAAATTGAAAAACTAACGGTTGAATTTGAGAGAAGTCACTTGCTTGTATCATCAATCTGTTTAACAACAGATATAATTGATTAAATTATCATTATTAAAATTTTGTTAGTTGCTATGTTCCAAAGAAGAAAGTGAATTATTGCTCTACACCCCGAACTCAACTACTTGCATTTGCTAGAATGGTTGTAGCGTGGTGTTTGGACTAGTTTCTTTTGTTTTAAATTTATCCATTTTTTTGACAGAAGTATTTAAAGTTTTCGGTAAGGTCACAAAAATTATCTGAATTTGATTATAACAAAATTGAATTTACTTGTAGTGAGTCTCATAATAGTTACTTCATTATTTTAATTTTGTATTTACTTTTACAGTCATTTTACTAACTGGTATCAATTTTTTATTATTTAATATTTAGTTGGGAACCTCTATAATTTTTCATTCAGTTTAAAAAGATAATATTGATTTTTTTACCAGCCTCCTAGACGACTCATTATAATTAGATTTTTATGCCTGCGCAGCTACTTTAAGTCATAATTTAGTGGTACAGTCGTTACTTTCCTACTAACCGACGCTTTTATACAGAATTACAGTAAGTCTAGTAGGCATGAGTTTAGCAAATATTCTAACTAATTAGAAATAATAGTCTTACGAATAATTAGAAATAAACACAAAATTCGAAATATTTAGCATTACAACCAACAAAAACCCGACATGGTTGTAGCCGACGGTATTTTAGCACGTTGTTCTTCATTTATGACTTTTGATCTGCACGTAAACAACAAGACTTTCGAACTTCGTGATCAAAATGTTTGTTCGCTTCGCATAACGATTTGTCCAAATAAAGTGAATAAGTCAGCATTAACGAGGAGGTCCAACTGAATGAGTCTGTCTAGTTTCTAGGAGCTTGTGGTGAGACAAAATGTCTCTAACCTATCTGACTTAAATCCAGATCCGGGTATGAAAACAATACCCTCTTCATATTTATATGCGTAATAATGTAAAATGCAAATGTTATGTTTGCTCAGTGAGCAACTAGGTTTTACTAACGATACATACGTGTCTTTTCCTGAGAATTTTAATAAGTCTTTTTAAGAATGCTTTTGAAAATTGTGTGTCTCATAATGTTATCTGTAAGAAGTGAGACAGGATTGTATCATTCTGGTACGAAGAGTGTTTAAGAAATTTTAACACCCAGAGGAGACATCTTACCGATGCCATTGGTATACCAGCGGTCAACGTGAGGATGTGTGTTCCAGGTGGTGAGATGTCCTCTAGGCGGAACCAAATGCTCCTCTGCGCCTCTCCTCGCTAGCACTGCGTCTCGTGAAGTGCAGGTACAGTTCAACTTTACCACTATGGTGTTGGTGATGCTTCTGGTGACGGTGCTTCAGCTTCCGTGTGGAGGGAGACCTTGTGTGTTTTTCCGTAATCAGCCCTTCAAATTATTGCTAAGTTATTGGTATTAGAAATTAAAGGCGTGAAAGCTTAAAACTGAACTTTAATATCCTTAATAATCCCTGTTTCCTTCAACACAAAATTACCAGTATATGGAAACACGAAAAGCACCTCAATTGTGGTATATAATAATAACAATTGTATGACGTCTGTATTTTAAATGATAATAATGACTAATTCAAAGTTAAACGTGTAACTAGACATTTCCAAACACATGAAAGCACAAAAAAGCATCTCAATTATCTTATGTAGTAACAACAATTTGACTAGGTCTGTATTTAAGATGAGAATATTAACTGTAACGTGGAATTGGTGGATGAGGAAAGGAGTTTATGTAAGAGTCTAAGAGAGGGGTTGGTGGGTCATATCCTGCGGGATTGGGTAATTTGTTAGCGGAAGGAACTGTCGAAGGTAAGAACTGCAGAGGGAGACAGAGATTAGAATATATGAGGCAGATAAATGAGGACGTGCTTTGTAAGGGACATGTTGAGATGAAGAGGTTAGCACGAGATAGGTAGGGATGGAGGATTGCATCAAACCATTCGAGAGACTAATGACCACTTAATATAATGAACTGTAATTCAAAGTTAAACTCTTAACTTGACATTCTTCGTTTGATTACGACAAAGCCATAGAAAATTTAAATGAAATTCGGAAACGTCTAAAAACGAACCTTCAAAACCATATAATAGTTCTAATATTTTAACGAAAACAGCAAATAATTAAGAAATTTACCAAACAGTTTTAAAAATAAATTGTATCTTCTATTATAAAAACAGGTAAATACATAATTAAAATGAAAGTATTCCAGTAGCACATATAATAAAAAAAAAAGTCTTTGCTCAGTAATTTTTGAATTAAGCTTGCTATTAATATGTAATCGGAAACAAAAATCAAGACTTCTTCATTCTAAATTACATTCTGAAGTTTGTGATTATAATTAGTATGTAATTAGCAACAGAGGGAAATATTTTCTGAATCACATAAATCGGAATAAAATTGTGCTGACTGCAAACAATTATAACCAATTATATAAACGTATTTCTTTAATTTCTGGTATAGAATAAAAGTAGTAGTAGTTAATCGCACTGAATTTTTCTGGAATTGTTTTGGGATTATAAATAATTACTATGTACAGTACAATGCTAATTTTATATCACCATTATAACTTCCTTTAATATTTTTCGTATATCGATGAAAGTTCGGTTTTCCCTTGGGGAGATATAGTGCTAAATTTCGAAACTCTCATTACGAAAATGATGTGCACAAATGCTCAACATGGCAAAAAAAAAAAAAAAAAAAAAAAAAAAAAAAAAAAAAAAAAAAAACAGTAAGCTTAAGTAAATGTTATCTGTTTTGATTATTATATATCCTACATCTAATTTTTTTATAGCTCATTTCCAATGATAACCTAACCTTAGAGCTTTCAAAACCCTTTCAATTTCCATTATTTAAGGTATAGCAATTGAAATTGCCTGCATACACTCTAATAAATGATCTGATAGAACACATTGTTTAAATAAACTCAATAAAATTATATTATAAAGCCCTACTAATTAAAGAGGAAAATGCAATCTAAAGCAAAATTAAAATTGAAGGTCGAAGCAGTAACTAAAGAGCCTTCTTGGAAAAAATAAATCTTTTAGTTTCAAATATTGACACAGGACAGAGAATAAAACTAAGTGTACTGAGCAAAATGCTTTGGGGAAGTGATGCTGGGAATATTAGTATACAAGAAAAATGGGGAAATCCGAAGGATTAGAAATGTGGTGCTACAGAAGGATGTATTATCTGTATATTATTTTCTAATCAGCTACAATGCCTGTTTCTGTTCTCTCAGCGTGGAAACAAAAATTTTGACTATCGTTTTCAAAATACGTAATATAATATGTTGTTGACGAGGCACGAGCTACCTTTGGAGAAAGTTAGTTCTCAGTCCTGCTACAAAAATTGACATATAATAACTATGTTTATCGTGTGCTTGGTTGGGGGCTGAAATATTTCTGTGTACCGGGGCTTTTACAAGTTGACGATAATGGTGATGCAGTAGTTGTTTGCTCAGTGCTTTGCAAACACGTCAAGCTTTCACAATGTAATGGTGTTACGCCGCAACCTGCTTGGCGTGCAGGTACATAGCGTAATGCTGACCACATTCCTTATTTGTTTATTGCGCTCTCTAATGGCTGCTTGCCTGTTAGCTGGCTACCTGGATATTTTCGTTTCTTTACTTACTCACTTCCATCCTGTGGCTTAAACCATATTCCTTACTGTTGCCTTCAGAAGACCTTTCTTTTTAGTTAATAGCGAACGCTAATGGTTGCCTGCTGGCCACCTGGACAAATACCTGTCGCCACACGAAATTCCTGGCTCTGAATCAGCTATCCTCGGGCTGTGGCTGGGACTCCAATCGGAAATACCAAGCAAGACAGAGACAGAAGATACGCTCTATCTCACTCACCCCACCACCAACCTTGGCAATTTCCTCTGTTCGCGGGCCGCCATTGGTTCCTCGAGGGAAATAGAGGCAGCAGATATGCCTGCAGCCATGATGTAAATGGGAATTTTCACTTACCTTGTGGCCTCTCATTGTACACGCCACCACACCACAATCGCCTGTGATATCACGCTCCCGCCAAATTCCCCATTGGCTCTCTCCCACCATCGACAAGTGACGTCATACGACTTTCACCTCTGATTGACCAAGTCTGGGTTTTTTCCGTAATCTGGCTTGAATCTGTATCCTCCCAGTACTTAAGTTAAAAAAAAATGAAGTTGAGAACATATTTTAAGTAACTGCTGCGCGCATGTTGAAGGAGAGTCATGGGAAATACCTCTGATTTTACGTCTGGCCCTAAACTTGCAAACTGTGAAAACCTCATTGAAATCTGGTCAATACTTCTTGTACGATGCCGGTACCAACAACCACAGATTTGTAATGGTACTTGCTCTGACAATTGACTTAGGCTGATGAAGCTCTCTGTCGTTGGTCGCCGACACGGAAAATACCATCATTAATTACCAAAGATTTGATACGAACTATGCGAATCAAAATAAAACCATCGTATGACATTGTTGGCCTGGAGATCCCAAAGGATTGGTCGGCCGCCAAGTGACAAGTCTTTTCGATTCATCTGACATTGCGTCTCTTGTCACGGCTAGCTATACCTACCCAGTAATCCTATCTGATATACGGGACCTAAAGCTTAACGTGGAATCAGAACCACGGAAACGTTCTGCCAGAAGTGAAAGTTGGGTTAAGGTCCTTTGACAATCCCAGTCAAAGTCGAGATTCGAACCGGGTACCTATCGATAGTAGTCAGACGTCTTAGCCACTGAGTCACCAGAATTATGTGAAGAAACAATGGTTTAAGCGGTATCTGATTTTGCACGTTGATTCCTGTTTACAGCTCATGTTTCTGACCATAAAAATTTCTCTTCTCTAAGAATCGATAAATTTGTTATGGATCTAATTCGTCGGCTAAACATCGGGTATAGATTTCGAATTAATTTTCTGTTCCGTCTACACTCAAAGAAACTGGATGATGTAAACATCGAATTTTAGGTATGCCAGATTGTAGTCGATAGCATTCCACATTCAGAAGAGAGTTTCTTTTCTTATTCTAGTGTCAGGTGACGTACTATTATGAATATACATCCTCCGATTTTAATTCAATGTATAACGTTTCATACGGTGAAAACGCCTTAAAAATCGGTTTTTTTTTTCCTTCAGTAATTCCAGGTGAAGCCGTTTGATGTCAAGAAAAGATTTTGATTTCCTGTTTCGGTGCCACGTCACGTAGCGTCAAAAGACATCACTCAAATATCAAGCCAGGCCACAAGCTTCATAAATGTGAAAACCCCATTAAAATACATTCAGAAGTCCTTGTGTGATGCCAAAACAGACAGATGAAGATTTACACAGTACGACGAATAGATTAACGCTAAGAAGCGATGAATCAAGAGTCTCCAACACTTTGGCAGTAAAATCAATCACTTTTATGCCCCTACAAATAACTGTAATGTCGGCTAATGTAATTACGTGGGAGGTGTCGTCATTACGTGGACTCACCCGGACGTAAATAGGAACTCATTTTAGAGCGGCGATTAACACTGCACACTGAGTTTACAAATCACCGCGTTTACGTTCTTTAATTAGCCACGCAGCAAATTGCCAGCACTCTATTACTCTCTTAATTGTCGTCAAACGGAGCCTGTTGGGTGAGCGGTAACGCTCGGGCTTGGCATTCGAGAGGACGTGGCATTCAAATTCACATCCAGTCATCTACATCTTTGTTTTTCCAAGGTTTCACGATATCACTAGAGCCGAATGCCGGTAATTTCCTTCAAATATGCATGGCCAGATTCCTTCCTATTCCTTGTCCCCCCTCCCCCCCTATTTTACCCACTCCCTGCTTTATGGTCGTCGACAAGTCGTAAAACCAGAAATAATTATCCTCAATACAAATTTCTAATAATTCAATTGTTCTCTCTTCACACTGCTTATTGAAGCGCCTTGTGTCACATTACAAGTTTATTCACACCAATTTCGCTATCGTTATTTTCTTGGATTCAATCTCTTGTCTGGTTTGATGCAATCCTCCATCTCTTCCTATTTTGAGCCAGTCATTTCAACTCAACACACACATATTCTAAACCTTTTCCACTTCCACAGTTCGTACCCTCAGTTCTTCTATCCATTAACGAGGTGGTGTAACGGTTAGCGTTCTGGCCTCGTATTCGGGAGGACGGTGGTTCGAATCCCCGTTCGGGCATCCATATTTGGGTTTTCCATGGTTTCCCAAATCACTCCAGGCAAATGCCGGGATGCTTTCTTCAAAAAGGTCATGGACGAATTCCTTCCCATTCCTTACCCCCCTTCCTTTCCCGTCTCTAAAGACATCGCTGTTAAGAGACGTTAAGCAGTTAAAAAAAAATAATACTATTCACGCAACTATTAACACATAACCGATCATCCTATCTACTTTTTCCTCGCCCATTATCATTTCATATTTTATCCTTCCGTCTAATTTTTAGCACTATAATCTAACACCAAATTTACAGTGCTACTATTTTCTTTTTTTCTTGTTATTAAAGTCGTTGTTTGACACCTAAATATGATGTACCTTATCCATACATTTTTATAAACTTTTTTTTTAGTCATAGGCCAAAGTTTAAAACGAAACATATCTCATTTTAATAAAGCTTCTACCTTTTTTATTTAAAATCGTTCTTGATTCAGGCATCAGTCGTACATTTACATCCTAAATAATTGAATTCTCTTACGTCAATCACCTAGCTGAATGTTGGGACAGTTCTGATCTTTCACCCTATAAACTACACATTTCACAACAAAACTGCACTTATCATACAGAACACAGCATACATGTTTCACAGATACACTGATCAGTCAGAATATTATGACCACCTACCGAATAGCCGGTATGTCCAACATTTCGTGGATAATAGCGGCGGCGCTTCTTGGCATCGAAGCATTGAGGCCTTGGTAGGTCGCTGGAGGGAGTTGGCACCACATCTGAACAAAAAAGTCACCTAATTCCCGTAAAGTCCGGGGAGGGGGCCGATGAGCTCTGACGCAACGTTCAATCACATCCCAGATGTGTTTAATCGGGGTCAGTCTGCACATCAATTGCAACTCGCCCCTGTGTTCCTCGAACCACTCCATCACATTGATGGCCTTGTTGCATGGTGCAATATCTTGTTGAAAAATTACACTGCCGTTGAAAACATGGTCGTCATGAAGGGGTGTATGTGGTCTGCAACCAGAGTACGATATTTATTCGCCATCATTGTGCCTTTCACGAGCTCCACTGAACCTATGGATGCCAACTTGAATATTCCCAGAGCACAATTGAGCCACCGCCGGCTTTTCTACGTCCCGCAGTACGGGTGTCAAGAAGCTGTTCCCTTGGAAAACGAAGGATTCGCACTCTCCCATTAGCATGATGAAGAAGGTGCCGGCATTCATCAGGCCATGCAACGCTCTGCGCCAACGTCCAGTGACGATGTTCACTTTCCCATTTCAGTCGCAGTTGCCGATGTCGTGGTATTAATATTGGCACATGCATGTGTCGTAGGATGCGGAGGCCTATCGTTAGGAGTGTTCGGTGCACTATGTGTTCTGACACATTTGAACTCTACCCAGCATTAAAGTCTGATGCTATTTCTGCCACAGTTCGCCACCTGTCCAGCCTACGACGTCCGACATCTGTACCGCTTGACGTTTGAACGTAGTTTCAGCTTGGTTTCTCCACTTGCTGAAGACACTCACCACAGCACTCCCCGAATACCCAACAAGTCGTGCAATTTCCGAATGCTCGTGCCGAGCCTTTGGATCAACAGAATCTACCCTCGGTCAAACTCGGATAGATCGCGCGCCTTTCCCATTCTAAACACGGATAGCACACCCACTGATACTGAATGCACCGTGCGTGTGTCTGACTAGCAGTCACTCGTCGTCAGGTGACGCTGCTATCGCCTGGACGGGTTTATATCGATAATAGGCAGGTAGTTATAATGTTCTGACTGATCAGTGTAGATGACAATAGTTAGCTGTCCCTATGAGAATAGGATCACCAATCCCTCAATGAAGGTGGCATGGTGATTAATTCTTCATATAGTCAACAATTCATAAGATTTCCATGAGATTGAAATCGGCTGAGAAAAAGGAAGACAATAACAATGTCCCATTATTTTTATAGCTAATTTTTTTTCTCTCGTGATTCTTCGTTTTTATGATAGTGACTTGATTCGGATATAGATTATATATTACTCTTCTGTACGTATGTTTTAGGTATGACTTATTTAAAATTTCGAACGTCTTGTCTTGTCTAACATTACCAAAGGCTTTCTGTTTTTCTTCAAATGCCAAAAAGTATTCTTGATTTTTTTTTTGATCAGACACTGCAATTTTATACTTAAAGCCTGAATTGCTCTTTTTTATCCCATTTTTCCTAATCGTAATCTGATATTTGCGTTGTATTTTTCCACTTTTCTTTCCACCTTCTGTGTATTATTCTAGCCCGTAATTTTGAAGCGTATAATTATTGACATACTGTGTGATAATGTTAACATGTGTGTCTGTGCTTTCTTCGGAAATATAAAGATGATAGTTTTATTGAAATCACACTGTTGTGGAACCTGTAGTTTTTGGAGATGCATGTTCTATCAGCGTTGCCGCATACTACGCTAATTCAGCATATTCCAAAACAGGTCTGATGGCGCTTACGTGGTTATTCCAAGTCATCTTTCTGTTAATTTTGTCTCCTAGGTATGTGGTTGTAGGAGTCCAGTTGATGTTGCCCCCAAAGAGGGCTAAGAGCTGCAGGCGAGTCGACTTCTTTCTTGATATAACGTTGGCGTGACTTTTGGGCGTATTGCGCCAGTTTGTCGCCCATTGATTGATGTTGTAGCACGTATGCTGCAGCTTCGTTTTAGGAGCGTTGCTGGTAAGCTTCTTGTATAGTACGCTGTAAAGTGCAGTCTGTATGCGCTCAGTGCTTGGTATATTTCAGTGTACAGACTACAGCGCACCAGACCGATTACAGATCCTTGCGGGACGCCTGCAGCTATTGTCTTCTCCGTCGGGATACCATTGTCAATTATCACGCAGATGGTGTGGTCCTCGACCTATTTTTTTTCTTATGGGTTTACACCTCATCGACGTCGAGGTGGGATGGGACTGGGAATAAGGAATGGCAAGAAAATAGGCCATGGACTTTTTGAAGGATGCATCCCGTCATTCGATTGGAGTGATTTGGGGAAACCTGAAAAAACCCAAATCTAGGTACCCGGACAGGGATTTGAACCAGCTTCCTCCCGAATATGAGACCAGAGCATTAACCGTTCACCCTCCACGCTCGGTGAAGTCCTCGAGATAGCTCTCTATTATCCGCACGTAAAAGAGCGGTACCTCTTGCACTAGAAATTTGTTCAGGAAGCCCTTTTATCACACGGAGTCGAAATCGTAACTCACGTCCAGGAGAACTGCACCGAAGAATTATCACCTTTCGAACGCAGTGAAGCCGTATTTGTCCAGACGTCGCGAGGGGTCACTTCCATGTCTTTCCAGGTTTGCGTGCTGTTGCTCTTCCGCAGTAGCCGATTGAGGGCTTTGGTAATGTAGCGTAGGACAGCTGGAAGGAATTGGCGCAGGAGACCTCCAGTACCATTATGAGCGCCGGCTTTCCTTACTCTCGAGTATCGACGAGACTTCGTGAATGGTAGTTCAAAGTAACGACGCAGGCGCTGCTCCACGAAGTTTACGTGGTCTTCATCCTTTGGTTCAACAACAGGCTGAAAGTTTGCCTGGAAGGTGTTTGTTAACAGGACAGGCTACTCTTCCGGTTCCCAGACGGCTTCAATACCAGCGAACAGAGACGTAAACTCCTGTTGACGATGAAGTTTGACCTTCGTCGCAAGCCACGGCGTTCTAACCTGGATGTCGAGGGTTCGGCCAGACCCAAATCCTGAGTTTCTCGACCTGCGCCTCGAGTTCTCTTTGCATTTGTTTGGTAACTCTCTTTATGGCTGTGTATTGGGTAAAATGGCACTGTTCTTCAGAGTCATTGCCTCTGAAATGCTGTCAGTTGTGTGCAGTGGTCAGGTTGGATGCGATGCATCCGTGAAGCCACATCTACTGCCTCATTTGTCCATCCCGCTAGGTCAGCTATTGCAGCACTGGTCCAGTGACTGACGGTGGTGGCACCTCTTCAATATGTCTAGTCAGGAGACACTTTAAGACTTCTCAATTGATGTAGCGTAAGTTTCTTCTCGGCCTATCTTCTCGCAGAGATACATCCGCCGCCATGTATATGATGGCTGGTATGCAATAATAACGCCATCTTGATTGCCACTCCAATATTGTGACGTTAGCCTTTCGTTATACAGGGTGATTCAGGAGGAATGATAAACGTTGAAGGCGGTGGCAGTATGAACAATATTCAGTAAAAAAGTTCATATAAACATGTGTCAGATTTCCATTCGATTTGGAGATACAGGTATTGGAGTGTTATGCATAAAATAAACCTCAGGAAATGAGCAAGAGCACACAAATAACTTATTGGAGTACTTTATTCATGCAAAAACACACGCATATTTGACAAAAGTTTAAATTGAATGTTCATCTGACAGCAAGAGCTCGCTTCAATAACAGAATAAGATGACTCAGCACCTTACTAGGCATCCATGAGGAACAAAAGCAATATAACTCGGATTAGATAAACCACTAACAGACAAACAGTTTGGCAGAACCACAAACGTAAATGGTACAAATTAATTCCCTGCAATAGATATCTGTCTGCTTGGTGGCTTCATATTCGGTCCATTATGATCCGATTGTTGGGATTCACTGCAGGAATTTCTTTGTAAAAATAAGACAGAAGTCACCGAGCGGTAACGCTCTGGCCTCGCATTCGGGAGGACGCGAGTTTGAATCCCCGTCCGGGCATCGACATTCGGTTTTACATGGTTTCCCCAAATCTCTCTAGGCGAATGCCGGGATGTTTCCTTCAATAGGCCATTATCAAACTCCTTCCCGTTCCTTGTCCCTATACCTTTACTGCCTCTAATAACCTCGACGTCGACGAGGCGTAAAGCCAGCAAAAAAAAAAAAAAAAATCCAGAATGGTCGGTAATTACACCAACACTGTTTAATGTCTACATAAAAGACATTCCAACATTACGGTGTGTAGATATTACACAGTTCCCTGACAACAAGGCCTTATTTTCGACTGGCAGTAGCCGTACACTGAATATCAATCTCCTACAAAGAGGACTGAACGAGTTCAGTACATGGTGCAGAACTAATAAAGTAAAAATAAACGCCACAATGTGTTCCGCGCTTTATTTCACAAAGAAGAGGCACACTCTAACTCGTTTAAAACTAATGGTTGAGACTTTACCCTGGGTCTCCGAACATCGCTAAATCGCGTGGCTACTCTCTGCATATTCTCGATATGTTAATCAATATATTGCGATACGCATACCATACGGCACAAAAAATACTATTTATAAGGACACAGAAGAGTTTTATATGCAATTTTTTAAAAACAAATAAGTTATACTTCAGCCTTTTAATGGTAGTCTGCAATTTGCTTTTCCAATGACCGATGTTATATGATGATCTCATTTCATGGTGCGATGGCCCAGTTAAGAAATTACTTTCCATTCTCAAATCTGTTGCAACCAAAGCTATGTGGAAATCAATAAAAGGTATCAATTTGCGATCGGTCATCAGTAACTTTCATCATGTCATGAAAAAAATTACATGATCTATTCTTTCGAAATTTGTGTTGCTATGGAGGAATTAGTTTGTGGTCATCTAACAATTTCATAATGTTCGAACATATGATTTGCTTCACAAATCTCCTGTATGTAGATGGAGGTCGATCGGTAGCAGGTGGGATCTCTTTGATCTCCTTCCTTGAATCTGATTGTAACCTGGGCGATTTTGCTTTAGGAAAATTCTTTTTTCCTGGTCTAACGATTTACCATAAATACCTGTCACGATGACTCAAATTTCTGCTGCATACTCTGAAAACACTCTTACTGGGATAGCATCAGGAATAAAGTGCTTATCCCCATTTAAGAATCTTCAGTTAGTTTACAATAACTATTTCTTAAAAATTCGTGTCTAACTCTGTATGACTTGAAAAACCGGTGTGCCGCCCGTATTTTCTTTTTTTTATTGAATTTTTAAATTCGGTAATATTCATTTTTTGTCTTGTCATAGCTTTCAATCATCTCACAACCGCTTTGTACCAATGAGTGCATACTGTTGTGATTACAAATGTTTTTAAGTGCGACCAAACATTCGCTGGGTTTTTGTGTAACTTTTGGAAAGCGAATATTGGCGGAAATTGCTTTTTTCACGTGCCCTCGTAACTTATAGCTCCAGGCCAAATCTTTTGGCGGGTGGCGTCAAATGCGCCGTTGCCAAGCCGTGCGCGTAACAGTTGTATTCACCTCTTTACTTGTAGTAATGGTTTGGAACGTGTTTTAAGTAATTTATGATCACTATTCTGTCATAAAATATTGATGCATGTCATTTCGTTAAGAAAGTTATGCATTGCAGATGCGTTTAATATAATTGGAGGTTTCAAAAGACCTGTTATTTATTATTCTATTATCTGCGCAGAAAAATAAAATTCTCGACATACTAAGGAAACTTATGGAAATACTCTTCTTTTATTTGTGGCTAGAAGTCTACGTGTTAAATTTTATTTTCAGTTTGTATATTTATAACTAAAATCAAAATTTTATTTTGTCATCCTCTTCACTGAAAAACTTGCATAATTAATGACAAAATTATCTGTTTATATATTACCACTCATCACTATCGTAAAATTCGTGTACTGTCCTCCTGACAAAGGACTGTCAAAGTCGCTAAGCTTTGTTAGAGTGGTGTATTGTTTCATATTTTTCTTTCGAGAAACAAACGTAGGTTATTTTCCCTCACGACACACGCGCTGGACAGTACTCAAACCGACATCACAAGCTGCAGCGCAAATAGCCTGTCCATTCCCTAATTTTTTCGCAATATGGTTGTTTTTTGCGGTAACAAATCACTACAGTTTTTTATTTCATCAATATCAAGTACGTCCATATTTTTCAAGTCTTTTCCTACTAGCGTACATGTAGAAGACAAAATTTCACGATCATTGTCCACAAGAAGTTTGAAATATTTACGAGTATATACATTGTGAATGATAGATTTACTCTGTTGTCTGCTTCAGCCGCGGTGGTTCTGCTGTCGATGACTTGCGTCTTGTTGGGAGTCGTTAGTTCGGTAACACCTGGAATAGGAGAATAAGTCTCTTCCTAAGTATCAATTTTTAGTAGCAAGATTCTCTTGCTAAATTTCCCTACTTATAAGTTACTGCACCTTTTGTTCGGTAAAATGATTACACTAAATTACTATAATTAATAAATAACCAAAATGAATTATTTAAATCGCACGTAAAAATCGTAAATCGCAAAAAATCAAAATATCCTCTCTCGAGCAAGGTCACACTCACACTGACACTTTCTAATTCCGATTCTCAGGTTCACACATTTTTTGTGACAGGGAGGTGGAAGGTTTGGGGGTGGGTAGCGAGCTGTTGCCGCTTGGACTAGGCAACACAGGCCGCACAGCGTTGCAATTTTCAGGTGATAGAAAGAGAGCGCATCGCGAGATTGTCCCCAAGTACGGCAACAGCGCGTTCACACTGACCCGCCAATTAATCTGGCCACAGCTATAGTTAAGGTTTCAACATCCCAACCGTTCATTGTTCTTCTCTAACTTGCATGTTTTCTCCCCTGATTTACGATTTATCGTTTTACCACATGCGAATACTATGGTGAATCTATCCCTACGCGGCTTTAGAATGTGTCCTTCGATACCCTCCATCATTATGCATCTGGAACGTTTTCACATGACTTTAATGATCCTCTCTTCTTATTTCAAATGAGCGGTACTCATGCTGTATGTATGTTATAAGAAATTCCGTCAAAGCTTTTTCATACATTTATTTTTACGCTCAGCTGATAATTTTATGGTCGCAATTACCTCTTTAAGATCGCTTATCGATGTAGTCGCTAAAGTATCTTCCAATAAGTCTGGCCTGTTTGTAACAGTAAAAACTAAAATATTTTGGTTCAGTGACCAGTTGTTCAAGATGATAATCGGAGAACATATCGAGAGCAATTTTACAAGATATTTTAACCCCGCTACCAGTTTTGCTAGCTTAATGAAACCAGGAAATAAAGTGCAAAATGAAGTCGCCACCCAGCATTATTACATGATGCTACCTACAATCGTGGGGTATATCATTTGCATTGCTTCTGAGCACCTCAGCAACGTTTACATCTCGTATATGGTAGATGCTAGTAGGACCCCATCACCATTTTTGTTTTAACTACTTTGAGATTAATCAATACGATTTCACAAACTGAATAGACTTCTATTTCATACACCGGGGGTTTTTGCTTACAGTTACAAATAAACCACCTCAGGGATTGAAGACTATCTTTCAGAAACTGTTTTATACTATCAAAAATTTCTCTTAACTGTTAAAACCTTCTCTGATTACGATTGAGTCGCGATAGTGAATTTATTTGGGTTACCCGTGGCCGTATTATTTGTGACGGATCTTCCTCTCTTAGATTAAAACACCCCGTCTCGCCTTTCCAAATGTACTCCACACGGCTTCTGCCACCTGTATGGCAGAAAATCATGGAATAGTCTTCTCAGAATCTATAAATTTATATCAGCTTCTTGCATTAAAAAAACATGTCGTAGCGTTAACACACACACTGTATGTTCTGACGTGTTGAAAAAAACTAATGAATTGTGTCCCAAAACATAGAATAAAAAGACAACTTGTAGAAAAGTTGAACTAGTAATTTTAGTTTTACAGGACGGTCACCTCACACGTTCGGTTGACTAGGCCCTAATATTTAAATGATTTTAAGTGCATAAAACGCGATTTTTAATGTGAGTCTTAGGCGAGTTAGTGATCTGCCAGCCTCATTAAATTATACGTATAATGAACTGAGATGGCCTCGTATTCCGTAGCACCATGGTAACGTTATGTAACCACATCAATTTGCATATATAGTCAACAATTACGCCAACGGTCTGGTGGTTCAGTGGGTAAGGTGCCTGACGGGATCGTAAGGTCCCCACTTCGAATCCCTGTCTCGGTGGGGATTTTCAAACGTCCTTAACCCAACCTTCACCTCTGTTACAACTTACTGCACAATGTGCAGTACGCAAGAACGCATCCGTGGTTCAGATTCCACATTTAACTGCAAGTCCCCTGTTCCAGGTAGGACTATCGAGTTAGGTTAAGGCGGCCAAAACGGGGGCGAAATGCGCAGACAATAAAAATCCTGTCACCAAGTCATTACGACCATACGGAATTATTATTATTATTATATTTACGCCAGTGCGATTCAGTTTTGTATTTGCTTTGCTTTCCCCGTGCACCTTGAGATTATATCCGTATGAGATGATGTCGCTCTTGTTAGTTACATTTCAGTATCAGTTTTTTCACCGCTTTACGGCTCATTAGGGTCGGGAGAGAATTGGGACATGGGACAGGAAGGAACTCGGTTATGGCCTTTTGAATGAACCATCCCGGCATTCGCCTGGAGTGATTTCACGAAACCATGTAAGATCAAAACCGGTATTGTATTACTTGGAGGTATGAAGTTGCAGTTTATTGCAGAATTGCTTCATGAAAAATAAATTGCGTTCAGTATTCTACAGGGTCCGTTCATGATAATGCTCTTAATCATTCTGGTGTACACTATAACAGCCCACGGGAACGAAGTAGCGGGCAACCACTAGTTACTCATATAATCAAATAGATGTGAAACAATTTTTTATGCTGTTTGCAATATTAAATTTTACAGCATTCACATCGATTCTTCAGCAATTCGGAATCAAAACTCGTAAGTTGCAAACAGTATAGGGTAATGTCACTAAATGACAGCCTGCGAACCTGGTCCAATGTATGACTGTTAACGCTTGGGCCTGGAGGGTGCGGGTTCAAATCCCCTTCCCGCAACCATATTCCGGTTTTCATGGTTTCCCGAAATCGTTAAATGAGAATACCGGGATGGTTTCTTCAGTAGGCCAAGACCAAATTTGTTCCAGTTCTGTGCCCAAAATGGAAACCTAACTGATTCACAACAGAATTTTTAAAAAAAAAAATCAACTGTGTGGTAAGTCAGTAGACAGTGGAATTATCGCTGTGGCTTGTCTGTTTATAATGACTTCCAGAGATGGGGATTCTCAATGTCGCTTCGAAATAGCTCGTGTTTCAATCCATTAGCCTAGCTTATACCTTCTGGATATATACAGGGTGTTTCAAAAAGAATATACGTATTACAAAGTATTCTTTTGTCCAAACTATCGATCGCTGCGCCCCGGCTCGGCTATTGGAGAAACGAATACTTAGTCTAGTTTATTTAATAGCCGCTAGATGTCAGTCGTCTTGTGTTATTCTTGGTAACCGTCATATGTTTAAAATTGCTACTCCACAGCAGAAATCATTTTGTGTTATTGAGTTTGCAAAGTGCAATTCCGTGATTACAATGCAAAGACGTTTCAGGTTGAGGTACCAAATGCATCCTCCGAATGAGTGGAACATTCGTATATGGTATCGACAGTTTGTAGAAACCGGATGTGTATGTAAAGGAAAGAGTCCTGGCCGCCCTCGTGTTTCTGAGGCACATGTTGCACGAATTCAAACTGTTTTCCAACGTAGTCCTTCAAAATCAACTCGTCGTGCCAGTCGGTAGTAACAACTACCTACAACCACAATTTGGCGTGTTTTGAGACGTCGGTTGGTTATGAAGCCGTACAAGTTACAGTTGTTACAAGCTCTGCGTCCTGATGACAAACGGAAACGTGTGGCATTTTGTAACGCGATTAATGATGCTATTGACAGTGATAACACTTTCGCACAACGCATCGTTTTCAGTGATGAAGCGACTTTCCATGTTAGTGGTCAGGTAAACAAACACAATGTTCGAATTTGGGGTCTACAGAACCCACAAGCAGTCATTGAACATGTACGAGATTCACCTAAAGTCAATGGGTTTTGTGCGATATCCCGATCATCTGTTTACGGCCCATTCTTCTTTGATGGAAACACGGTTAACGGTCAGCAGTATCTCGCTATGTTACAAAACTGCTTGTTTCCGAGGCTGCACGAAGACAACTTCATTTTTCAACAAGACGGGGCACCCCCTCACTGGAGTCGCCAAGTGCGTGAATATCTGAATGAAACTCTACCGAACCGTTGGATTGGTCGTCAAGGAGCTGGCGACTTAGCATGCATCAGCTGGGCTCAACGGTCACCGTATTTGACACCCTGTGACTTCTTCCTGTGGGGTCTCATTAAAGTCAACGTTTATGTACCACCACCCAGAACCTTGAGGACTTGAGGAACCGGATCCGTACTGCCGTAACATCAGTGATGAAGGACATGCTTGCCCGAGTATGGGAGGAATTTGAGTATCGATGTGATATTGTTCGTGTGGCTGATGGAGGACATATTTAACATCTGTAATCTGAACTTAAGAGGTTCGTAAATATGTGTGTAAAGTTTCATATTCGTATGTCTTACAGTTTAATAAATATATGCATTCGAAATACGTATTTTCTTTTTGAAACACCCTGTATATATATATATATATATATATATATATATATATATATATATATAATATTATTTAACGTAGCCGAGTGGGTGTGCGGTAACGCTCGGTCCTAGAATCCGGGAAAATCGCAGGTTCAACCCCTGAATTCGCTCTATGCGAGTTCTTGTATGGTTCTTCCACTAAGCAGGTGGTCGATTTGCTTTCGGTTATTTGCTCACACACTTTTATCGTATCTAATGACACTAACGTCGACGAGCAGTAAAATTCGGATTTGAATTCAATCCGATAAGTGAGGCAACCACTCTAGCAAGCTGCCTATGACAGCGAAGAGCAGTTAACAAGAGAGTTTCACCTTTAAGTTCTGGAGGAATCAGATTTTCCGATTCAGGGTAGTCACTAATCTCCTTGTCAGCTATCTGTCGTGCTGGTGTTAGCATAGCGTGATGTTGAAGTTTATGGCACTCCTAATCGAAGTGAGAAGTCTAGAATAACTGAAAGAGAAGTGAAGGGTTTTCTGATAGTCTCTGACTTTAATGGCATCAACTGTTTTGGTGATTATGTCAAAAGCAAAGTTCGGTATGAATCATTCTGCAACTAAGTTCGCAGTCACACGACGAGTGATCTGTTACGATGACATTCTGTAACTACGAACTACTGTCAAGAGAAACTGGACTGTCTGTTCTTCTGTGACGAGTCAGTTTTTCACCTTGGGGGCTATGATCGCTGCACTTTTCCAGAGCTGAAATGCCTTAAAGCCGAACACAGCACTCCTGGAATGAATGGTGGAATGTCAGCATGAGTAGCTGCTTACAATCTCAAGTTATCCCTGTATTATTTAAAGCGTGTAATTTAGGGGAAGGATCTTAGTTGCAGCGTTTGCTCTATATTTCCTTAAGTTATCCCTTTTACGTACATTTATCTAAAACAATAACGCTCAACAGAGCCTGGGAGGGCCGGCAGTCGGTATGGCACGGCTTTCATAGCCGGTCCAGCCATACAGACTTCAAATATATATGGTTTTCCGGAATCACTTCAAACGCCTAAATAGTTCCTTCTTAAAACCCTTCACCGACATCACATCTGTTCCCTTTCAAGAATCCCATTCCGCCTGTAATCACCCCGCTGTCAACGATCCACAGTCCCAATCAAAACAGGAATAAAAAAGATAACATTTGATCGCATACTGCAGAAGTCTCGATACTGTCTTCAAATACCCCAAACCGAGAATATGTGATGACATCAGTGGAGTTCTTTAGAACCTATTGCTAGTGACAAATAGGTGGAAAGAGTACTAGAGGATATAAGTATATAGTGACAGATTTAGCATATGATTTTTTTTAGGTGCTTAATTTCTTGAAGAACTGTGTGAGAAAGGAAGGAAAAATAATACTCCATATTGATCGAATCTAGTTGTTGGTTCATAGCTTAATAAAGAACAAGCATTTTGTTGGTATATAACTTAATAAATAATAAGCATTTTACACTGCGGTGTTAAGCGTTTATTATTGCTAGCAACACCTCAACACATAACTGTGGATGAAATTATTTTTTATTTGTGTTTCTCTCTATAATCCCAACACCCGAGTGTCTGCTTAGTCAATATAATATTACATCAAAGTGTCACGTTGGTCATAAAAATTGTACTTTCTTATTTCATCTGTACTTAAGTTGTGCCGTACAGCTTGTGTGAGCAGAAAGGCGATGGTCGTGTTTGACTAACTCTAGATTGAACTAGAATTATTTAACAAAATATAGGGTAAAAACTTCTCGGGTTTCAAGCCGCGTCAGAATTAACCCAGATGGCTCAATTCTGACGTGGCTTGAAACCCGAGAAGTTTTTATCAAGCATTGCCGCCGCGAAAACGTACATAATTATCTAAAATATAGGGTGTTCACAAAAGAATAAACTAAATTAAACAGGCTGTATTTAAAAACAAGAGAATCCTTTTATCCCCAACCGTTAGGATGGTGGGTAACCTTCCTGGGAAATTTTGCAACTTTGGTTGTTTCCCCTTGCCTTCCCCAGTGGAGGAAATGTGTTTACGTGTTTATTGTTCTGTGTGGATGGCTGTGATGTGTGTATGTTCAGTGCAGTGTGTAGTGAATTAATGGAAGATGGAAGGAATGAGAGTGTGAAAGCCAGTGTCGACCCATTCAGGATACCAAGGCGCCGCGAGACTTAACGTCCTCATCCAACCGACGAAACACCATCTGCAGTATCGTATGTCCTCACTCAACAGGCACTGCGGAGAGGTTTGGGATTTAGTCTCGACTTTGGTGCACAATCTGGTGATTAGGAATCGTGCACCAACAGCTTTCCTACGTTGCCGGCCACGTCCTGATGATGAAAATTTCTTCCACCGCCAGAAGCCGTACCAATTAACCCCTTGTAAGGTGCCTGGCACCATCACGGGGTGGTAACCAACTATAAATACTCGATGTGAAAAAAAAAAAAACAACTAATGATATCTACTCGGCATTTACACTCATCTAACACTCCTTGCAGCATGTATGGTTTCATGCTTTAGATGGCTGTGGTTTTTATCGTTTTCAGTTCTTCAGTGTTAGCCGACAGTGGCGGAAAAAATATATATTTTATATGCTCGAATAGAAAAAAATTTCAGGGGATAAGATCAGCCTTCTTGAGGGGCAATGACGAAGAGCATGGCTGTGATTGGCGACCACTGCATAGGTCTACTTTTAGTTCAAGAATCCGCGAACAGATTAAAGCCAATGCAGTAGTGCTCCATCCTGTTGGAAAATAATGTCTCCATCTTCTGGATTCGGTTCAAATCCCCGTCCGACCATCCAGATTTCGTTTTTCCATGGTGTCCCGAAATTACTCCAGGTGAATGCTGGTATGGTTCCTACAAAAGGACATAGTCCAATTCCTTCCTATTCCTTTCCCTCTCCCACAAAAATATTTTCCCGGCTCTATTGGCCTAGACCTCAACGTTGACGAGCTGTATTTCACAGGAGTGGGTATGACTGGTGGGTGAGCGTCATTCGGAAGGACGCTAATTCGATCACCGAGCTGGACATACAGATTTCCATTTTCTTGGTTTGCCGGAACCACTTGTGAGTAATGCTGGTATGGCTCATTCATTAAGGCCATGGCTGACTTTCCTCCCGGTCCTTGCCCATCATCCTTAAAAAATACGTAACTGCTTGTAATAAGTGCTGAAGATCTCACTAAGCTTTCTCGCTGCCAGTTGTAAACCTCCATCAGATCTCGTTGCAAACTAATTACAGCTCTCTTATCCCTTTTTTCGTTTATCGTTATTTTATTTGTTATTCCAGCATTTGACGGAAGGATGTATTGGTTGCACATTTTGGGCTTTACATTAGTAATAAATTATTCCTTGGCAAGGATTCCAATACGCGCATTGCTATCTGTATTCTGTTCGCACCCTCCTAAATGTTTCTGGTAACTATATGTAGTCTAGGCCAGGGTTTCTCAAAGTGAGGTACGTGAACCCGAAGGGGTTCGCCACAGGATTTACGTTACGGCTGCTGAGGGGCTGTCTCCTGTTTTCAAAACGCACCATGGTAAATTGAGACTGAACATGAGTAAAATGCTCCTAAAATTGACCCATCCTGCTGGAAGAAACAATCCCATCAATCACATTAATTAATTAATCATTGTAACTGTATTACTTTTGTAAAATAAAAATCCACGTTTTTTAAAGTAAATACCACGTTTTTTTAAAGGGAGTTCGCCATTGCCTGGGAAATTTTATAGGGGGTACGCGGACCTAAAAGTTTGATAAACCCTGGTATAGGCCACGGTTACCCACGTTCAGCTAACAGGAAGGAGCGTTGTGATGGACAGTGGCTTGGCTTTCTGTATTTTTAAGTGATCCTCAGTCAGGTTGTTGTGACACCTTGGTTGTATCCGGCGCCCTGATTTCGAGTTTGCAGACGTTGGAAGAAGTTTTCACGATAGAGAGTTGGCCGACAGGTTAGGAAAAGTGGGTGTAGGTATCGTAATCACCAGATTGTGTTCCAAAGCCTGGCCAGTGCGTCGGGAGTGAATATGGAGCGAATATGTTTTTTCTGTGAATCGCTGTACTGATTGGGATGATAAGGCACAAAATCACCAAGATAGGAAATTCTAGGGCAGATTTTTCTTTAAAAATACATTCAAACTTTAATCTCAAAAAGTGGTTTGGATAACTACTATATTAGGGATAAGTGTAATTCAGAAGTATCACGCACAACATTTTTAATTGTTTGAATAAAAGTAATTTTATATCGATCATTATCAATTCTGGAAAGTTTTTCAAAAACTGAATAAAAAATTTATTAATGAATGTAATTGCTGTTAAGTTCGATAAATGTGTATTTTAGGTATAAGGTATACTAAACCTATCGAAAATATCTATAATATTTCATGCATTTAAGAATTGGCGATAACATTAGTCATATCTATTGAAAAATTACATTTTTATGACATAAAAGTTTCTTTTATGTAAAATATGCATTACGTTTTGTGTTGAATTACCTTCACATACTATTAAATTATAATGTATTTTAATTTTTTAAATTTATCGACAAGAAATATTTTTATTTATAATGATTTCGGGGATGTTCCCATAAATGACTGCGTTTCCGAAATGACTAAATAAACGCAGATCAGGTTTTTAATCAAATAATTATGCATCATCGCGTTTTAAACATTTATTGCATTTAGTTACATCAAATAAAATGAAATACCTAAAACACAAATTAGGTCTTTTCGAAAATATTTATATTATTCGAAAGTAATGCCATAACACAGACAGTTTTTTTCTTTTTTAGTAAAAATGTCGGTATAATTTGAATTATATTTTCAAATATAACGTATCAAATATCTTTGGACTCAAGTTTAAAAAATTTGGTGCTGTTTTGTCAACATATCTTTGAAAATTAACTACTCATAATTTTCGTAAAAATGAATATGATTCAAAAATTCATTTCGGTTTAAACTTTCTGTAAGACTGTTCGTTTCTTTACTGCAGTAGTGGAAATCATATAAATCTTTATTTATTACTGGAATTTCTTTTGCTAATTGAACTTTTAATTCTCAAATTGCAATCAAGATTAACACCTTTCTTAAATTTGTTTACATCCCTCCATAATACTTTCTTCGGATTTAGATATATAAAGTACTAAAACCATAACCTTTTTCTTTTTACCTATCCGTACTCGAGAAGAGGCATTATTTGGGAAACGTCACAATCATTTTGCAAACAGGCGTTATGTCCGAGATCATTCCCGGAATTACGTTTTTAAATAAACGCCTGCTTGACATAAGCGTAAGCTATCTTCGACGCAGCTTCTCAATAACAACAAGAAGTGCATTGAAATACTTATTTGTAAATGTCGTTGAAACTGTAACTTCTTATCTTTATGAATATTTAGATGCGTTCCCGGAATGACGCTGTTTTGATGTACGATGATTAAATATACAATAAAAAATAATTTTCCTGTGAAATTGTGCTTAATTTGCTGGTGACAAAGTAGCTGACCGCTAACCACATCAAATTCAATGACGCAGTGCTCGTTAGCTTCATTTGCGGTTCTTCCTAATAACTGTTTTCTTTAGCTATGGATGCGTTCACTGAAATGACGAATTTGACATCAGACAAAGTTTAAACTTATTTTTATTTTGTAACAATTGGAAATATAATTTTTTAAGAGGTGAGATAGGCTAAGTCTTACCGAGCGTTCCCGGTGTTATTTATCAATTTTTCCATATTATAATTGCTTTTTTTCTACAGAAATAGCACTTAGGGATGCGTTCCCGAAATGACTTTTTGTGTTCGTATTAAATTTCAATGAATGAAATTACTCAATTTCTTAATGGACTGGCATATGTGGCAATAATAATAAATAACAAAAAAATTTTCAGTATTTATTTTTAACAAAAAAAAAAAAAAAAAAAACGGGTTACTTTAAAGTCTTCAAAAGCAAATTTCCCACCTCCGTGATTTTGTGCCGTGGTGTCCTTTCGGCACAGTAGGCCTGCATGGGCCGGAATCAGGTTTCACCATCTCACTTCTCTCGTCTTTTACTCATTCACAATGCAAAAACCATGCACTGAACACACTTACTGGGGAGTTTCATTTTGTAACGTAAAAATAAAATGTAAAGTTTTTGCAGACTTTTCTTACGCCTCGAGTCTCAGTGATGTAAAAGATATTTACGCCAAATTTCAAGAAGATTACATAGCGTTTAGAGGTTGCACACTTTGATCAGTTTTGTAAAGGAGGGGAAAAAAATGCAAGTTTTCAATATTAATTACTTTAATTGGGAAAACTAAAAATCACAAACTTATAATAATATTAATACTAGAAACTAAGATTAATAAGTAATATGAATGGTAAAAAATGTGTTACATTAAAAAACTTCCAACGATACAATCTCTTCCTTTGTTAGCTTGGTTACAAATTTTCTGTGATGCTCGACTACTCTCAACAAGAATTATTTTCATTGTTTGTCTCTGAACGATTCGTTATAATTCTTTATCAGAGCAATTCCTCTTTATGCTATATTATTGAACACCTCAATAGCATTGACATGACTTCATAGAGAATCACTGCAATACTATGTCATTTTGTGGATCCCAAACAATTCAAAGAACGTGTTTGTTTTATTAATAATAAAATGGCTCTGGTCTTTTATTTCGACAACAAAGTTTTTGCCTTCTAATTGTTTTATTTTCGTTATCCTTTGCAGGTTTGGTTTCTAAAGTTTTAGTCTTCTTTTCCCTTTTAGACTGAGTAACACGATCGTCCAAAAAGCCAATACTACGTTTGTTTCTGAGACATACCAAAGGTCTCTCTTAGCAACCGTGAGCCTAATATATTGGACGTCTACATATGGGTAAGTGCTCGGAAGCGGTAGTATATCAACATCATTCTTTGGAGCCGATATACTTACAATTGCCTCGCGTCAAAGGCGAACGCATATGAGGCTGAGATTGTCACGTCACCAAAATCGCTCCTCTTCCCGAATAACTAATTCCGTTATCTGCTTTCCAGTGCCTTTCAGTGCAACAGGTACACCAAACAAAGCTCAAAATCTTTGCAAGCCACTAGAACTGCAACTCTATATTGTAAAGATTTGAAACTCTAATGGGAAACTGAGAGCAACGGTTTACTATACCAATGCAAAAAAAGAGAAGGATTTTCAGCGCGTGACTCTTCGATTTTCTTTGCCATTTCACTTTTATTGATGCAGCTTCTATATACCAGCACGGATACTCTCGCTGTAATTTAGCATTGGTAGATTTAGCAGCATCAGTAAGTATTTCCTTCATTTTATTGTGATTATAAATAAAAACTAAAAGAACTTGTTCCTTTGAAGGGAGCTGAGATTCTAAAATTTCACCACTAGGCACCTTTTCAAGCAAATTACTATTGTAATTCACATTTGATGATCATTTTCATTCGGAAGATACATCAAAAGCCCATTAATACAAGTCATTCAATATTAGAAATTTCACTAGTTTGAGATAAAAGTGATCTTCTTAAAATTTGGCATCTATGTCTCTTAAATCACTGAGACTCGGGGCATAAGCAAAGTCATACGATAGTTAAATTTTTTGAAAAATAAACACCCTGAAGCACACACACACACACACACACACATATATATATATAGTGACAATTATTGAACGATATAAAATGAAACCATCATAACATCTGAATGGTTTGCGTGAAGATGTTCGTACTTCGTGGATGAACGCAGGGAATGATGGGAATTATTATGCACATGCGCAAGCAACTTGTTATTGTCGCCCATTTGCAAGTGAAAATGTCACGGTACGGCGTGCCTGAGTGTATATCGCTTGTGAAGGCCTGCTGTGCGAGCAATAACAGCCCGATAGTGGCTCAAAGGAAGTTTGCGACCGAGTTCAAGCTGAAGACAACCGGTCCAAGTGTGCTAACAATCAAGAATTTGATTCACAAGTTTGAGAGAACTGGTAGTGTTTGTGATGACAGTGTTGGCAATGTTGGTCGGAAAAAAAGTGTGAGAACGCCTGAAAACATCCGGAAGAACAATTGCTGTGTTCAAACCAGCCCAAGGAAATCGATCAGACGAGCTGCACAACAGGTGGGAATCAACCGGGATACCCTGCGTCAAATTGTTGTTGAAGACCTGCGTCTCTTCCCATACAAAATTCAAACCCATCAGCCACTGTGACCCATGGCCATGAAACAGCGGTTGTGTTTTGCCAAAACTACAGTCAAGAGAATTGACGAACAGGAATTTGATGCGAATATGGTTTATTTAGCGACGAAGCCCAAATTCATTTGGAATGGTTCGTCAATAAGCAAAAGTGGCGCATTTGGGGACTGAGAATCCGCATTTCACGATCAACGGATGACTGTGTGGTGTGCAATGTCCAGTCACGGAATAATCTGTCCGATATCGTTGACGGCACGGTGACTACTGAACGATACGTGAATGTTTTGGAAAATGGTTTCATCCCCATTATCCAAAGTGACCCTGATTTCGACAAGATGTGGTTCATGCAAGATTGAGCTCGAACACATCGGACCAAGAGAGTGTTTGATGTCCTGGAGGAACACTTTGGGGACTGCATTCAGGCAGAGGATATTGGAATGGGACTCTCTGGGCCGCCATATTATCCAGATCTGAACACACGTTACTCATTTTTGTGGGGCTACATTAAAGGCAATGTGTACAGAAATAACCCCGAAACCATTGCTGAGCTGAAAACTGCCATTCAGGATGTCCTCGACAGCATCGATGTTCCGACACTTCAGCGGGTCATGCAGAATTTGCAATTCGTCTGCGTCACATCATAATTAATGATGGCAGCCATATCCAACATGTCTTAACCTAAATCCAGATATATGTAGTGACGTTTACATGTTGAATAAAGTTTGTGCACTCAGTTGTTTTAAATAATTTACGTTTTATTTTATATAGGACAATAATGGTCACCCTGTATGTATATATATCGCTCATTTGCTGCAACAACGTCATAACTCAAAAATAACAATTTTTTTAAAAGACGCGTATGAAGTTAAAAGTTAGAATCGTTCCTGTATTACTATCTTAAAATTCATGATTTTCTTAGTTATGACGTTGTTGCAGCAAATGAGCGATATATATAATTTCATACCGGGGAAGGCAAGGGGAATTTAGTTAAAATTCCTAACACAGTTATCGTAGAGAAGTTATTCCTATTATCTACAAATCAGTCGCGGAAACCTAGGTCATCGAGAATGGGGATCATCAGAAATACGCAGGGATTACCACTGAATGCAATTAATGCCTTAATAGGTGCTGCGATTAGTGAGGTTTGGAGACGTCATACGCACAGTTAAGACCGCTATCGCAAAACAATGTTTTATTTTTGTAATTAAATGAAGAGTGGTTTCTTTTGTGTCTTTCACTTAGTTTCACCATTTTACGCTATTAGGGAAAATTATATTATTGATGGATCCTTCTTCGAGCTTATTTTTTTAATAATTTCTCAGCACATTAAATACGCAAAATAACTTTTGCCCTGTGAGGTGTAATGGTTCCTAGTGGTTTTTCAGTAGAACTTGGTATACTGTAATATTATCGATGGAAACGAACTCTTTTTCATAAGAACGAATTCTTTCTCGGCGTTGTATTTGAATAAAAATTCATCGGAAAACTTGCTGACTGAGTCCATTAATAAAACAAAATGACATTGGAACCTTTGATAGCCGAAATTTAGTTTGTTATCAACGGATGCTAATTTGCCGAGAATATTTAACCCATGGTGTATTTTTATTCTACCTTTTCTTTTAAACTTTATGAAGCATGTTGTTCTTATATTTGCTGGTTCTTCCAATATAATATGACAACTGGTTGGTAATTCTTTTCCTTAAGTAAGTGCTTTGTTCAGTTCTCTAATGTATGCTGATATTTTTTCTACCTTAATGATTTGTATTTTTTTCAACTAAGCTTGAGGTCAGTGCAAGCAGGATTTCCTGACAAGCTGTTTTTCTACAATAACTCGTGTTGCTAGTGTTTGTTGTTTTCTTTCAGCATCTTCAGTTTCTGTCAAATAACCTATGCTGGCGTATGTTTGCGTATCTGTCTGCTATTTTTAGACGAGCTCCTATTACTTCGTTTGGGGGCTTAATGAAGAGAGCTACTAGACTTGAGGCAAAATGTATGACAATAGCCTCGGTCCTGTATTTAATAGAGAATGTAATAGGATATGTGTATTACTATTTTTGTCGTACTTCAGATTATTTTAAATTCCAACAGTTAATTTTCTTCCATGTACGTTGTTTGCTACATTTTTATTTTTATCGCCAGTATCCACATCTCAGAAAGAAATCCCAAAATTGTGTATGAAAAAGGACTCTGTGCACGAAGTCCTGTTTCCAGTCATTGCTGATACACTGGATAGAATAAATTCGTATTGTTATTCGCTTATTATCCGAGTTTCGCTACAGCCACAACACGCAGATGTGAAAATCATTTCGTAACATTCGGAAATGAAATTCATGGAAACAATTTGACACATTAACTTACTCGGAAAAAGAATATTCCCTATTTCTCACACACTGTCGCAGCCCAATCCTGAGAATTGTATCAACCAATTACAACAATCACAGATCATATCCATATTATCAGCACAGTATTAATCATTTCTTAGTTTTCGAATTCTGCAGCCTGAATGCTGGATGGCACTTTTCTAGAATAACTCCTTTTGTCTTACTTCGCTCTAATAGTATCAATGACACAAATGTGGCCAGTGTTTGAAGTAGAATCTGCACATAATGTATAACAGTTTTATCCAAAAAATACTGCCAAGATAATTGTTATATGATTATGTCGCTTATTAAGGTTAGGAAATGAGTGGTTCAGTTAAAGTTTGATACCGTGACTTACTAGACTGTCAGGAACACCATGATGCTCCTATTTACAACAGGAACGCATTTCAGTTTACTGTTCTCCTGTTTCGTGAACTGGTATTTAAGTTTGAAATATTGCTTTAAATGTTTTCTGAAATTCAGTAACTGACTTAAACATGGGATTCCTCGAAGTTAGCCTTAATTACATCTCCAGTTCCCGTGCACAGTATAGTGTTTTTGTGGTGGTACTGGAGCCCTGCCCTGCCCATTAAACAACTTGAATGTTTTCTTTCACAATAAGTAATATGTTATCTCCAGACCTAGTTGTACAATATAGTTAACCTGTGCCTCCCCTCCCACGAAGTATTTTGGTTTTAAATATATATCGATAACTGCCAATACAATTGATTTTTTAAGATGTTATTTGTTTTGTATTTATTTATTTATAATTAAGTATTTGATATTGAGGAAAATGACCTAAATAATCTGGTTATATTATTTTCTTTTGTTTTGATGTATTTCGATGTTAGTTTTTTATCCTTCTACTATTTTCTTAGATAAATTTGTTTTAAACAATTTTCATCATCATCGATTTTCCACACCAGCCTCTTCCACACTCTTCTGTCTTGCAACATTAATAAGTCTAATAACATTACGCTACATCGTTTCTAACTTGTGTTAATTTTTTACTGATAGTTCCAGAGTTAATCTTTTTTCCTAGGATATTTACTAAGAATAGATGTATACTGTAGCAGGTGCTTTTATATTGTGAAAATCAAAATCGTATTTAGTAATGGTGCCCTGTTACCTATTTAAAACTTGCAGTTAATTATTTTAAATGTTACGTATTGTCAGCGTTGCTTTAGATAACTTCAATATTAATTTGCTGCCGAACCAGTAAATATTTTATGATCAAACTACTGCTTGCGTTACTAATTGCGTCTGTAGTTAGATTTTGCACTTTTTCTGTTATTTTAATTTCGCATTAACGTTGGTACACAGTTGTTAAGTTATTTGATAATCGCCATTGCATTATTAGTTCTTAGTATGTTCACTACGGAGATTAACGTTGCTTCCAGAAGATTTTATTATTTAAGCATTTTCGTTGGAAAATTCCATTATCAAGAACTATGTCTGGCTACGTTACGTTATTATATTTTATTTTATCGCTAACGGATTAAGCGGCTTATTCGAAGAAAGTCTCTATTTATCGATATAACTGAGTTAATTCGATACCGGTGAATCGCTGCATCGCGTGGTAAAATAACGCTAAAAACTAATTTTAGAATTAAACCACAAATTTTATTAAAAAATTTGTGTTAGTTAGGTTCAGGAATTATAAGCACACTAATGGACAGCTGCAGTGAAAACACACCTTTTTGGATTACATAGTAAGGACAGACGTATGATGCAGGGAATATTTTTTGGGGGAACACATAATGCTCATCAAATCGTCCGTGCATTGCACTCATGTGTTTTAACGGTTTAAGCAGCATACCACAAGGAAGCTTCCATCATGCAAATTTCTATCGACTTTAGTACAATCGACACTGCTAAATATTTTATCGTAGATAAAACTTGAAAGGATAATGAACCTTCAGAATAACAATAGTAAAATTCTGGAAATTAGGTTAGTGGTTCTCGAGTTATACACAAAGACAAAAGTGATATTTTATATGTAAGCATATAAAATCTTCTTGAAATCTGTTTTATCTTCCATTTAATCTAACCTAAAATTCTTATAATTTTTAAAGTATGCGAGGATTATGTGCCCAATATTATTTCTTTTCTCAACATTCAAAATAATATCTCCAACTAAAACAGATATTCCTATAACGGCCTTGCTGTGGGTAAAACCTCTGCTATTATTCTTTTAGATATATTTCACATTTAACACTAGCACTTTCTACTGCTGGCGTTGTATTTCAAGTTTACCTTTATGTCACACAACGCATCTTTACTGGCATTTACGGTGGAATGAAATGTATCCGCGCCTTGCCTTTGGCTACATAATGCGTGTTGATCCGCAATTCGCCAAAGCTCACAGAAAGCTGCTATCGGCTTGAAATACTTAACAAGCGGCCTGGAATCAGGCTTTGAAGGCAGTTTGTTATTTTTCTTATCCGGAGCTGTGTCAGCAATGTATTGTGTATCATCACATCAAAGAACCGAAAAAGCAGCTTTGTTGCATGAGAGTACGGCTTCACTTTGTCGCATCCGAGTTCTTACGTAACACGGATGCTTCAAAATCTTTGGCTTAGGATTTCTTTCCCCAACTTGATTTTTATGATCTCCTATCTACACACTGAATATAATGAAGACTGAAACTGTTTTGATTTGTTTCAGAACACTACGCAGCCCCGGTCGCAGTCTGAAAGGCAGCTAGCTGGTAAGTGTTTCTATTTGTATCTAATTCTTCGTTTAGCATATGAAGAGGCAAACGTTGCTCAATCGTTGAATGTTGTCGGGGTAAAGCACATAGTAACATATTTTATACCTAACTGATTTGCTGTGTAGATGAGGATTTGCTAAAAATGTAATTCAAAGTTTACTAGACCCATCAAACAAACTAAACTTGTTTTCCACTTTACTAGAGACAAAATGATATAATAATCTGCAGTACGGAATATTTCATTATGAAATTGTCAGTTTTACTATCTTCATTTATTCATCTTTATTAAAACTATTTACGAACTGAATTAATGGATTGAGACTATTAGCTCTATGCAATATAATAAGAACGCTGCGACAAGGACTTTGATTCAAAGATGAGAGAGAGAAAAACAGACAGCTATATGGAAGAGAAGCGTCTTTAAGTTTGGAGGGAAATAGTAATTTTGGATGAATTTGTTTATATAACGATGATACCTGTAACAGCTTTATAGGACAGAAGATATGAGTAGAAGTGTTTGAAGTTGAGAGACGTGGAAAGGGGTGTGGGTAAATTGGATGTAATCAACGACTTTCAATACACATGCCGCGAAATTGGCGGGGAATACCTCGGGAAGATTTTTTTATGGCTCGTCCACGTCTAGGTCATTATAGGCGGGGAAGGATGGGGGGCTAGGAACGGGGAGGAATTTTGGCCATGTCCTTTTGAAGGCAGCATTCCGGCATTCGCCTGGAGTGATTTGGGGAAACGATTGAAAACCCAAATCTGGATGCCCGGACGGGGATTCGAATCAGCGTCCTTTCGAATACATTTTGTGTGAGCACGTTCTTCCGAGGGGTTGTCACGGAATGAAAAATACCAGTTAACAAAGTCAAAGAAGGATATTATCATTGCTAACAAACTTCGACAGAATAAAAACATATGAAACCAATGAACAAAGATGTTCAGACTCGAGAAAAGTTGTCTATAGACTGAGAGAAAAGTGAATGAAGAAAACATTATTAGCTCTCCGAAAAGAACTTACCTGGCTTTCACATTACATGCCATCCTGGCCATATTAAAACAATTATTGTTGTAATCTATATCCTCGTACGAGCAAAAGTTATCAGTACCTCATACAAACTAACACCAAAAAATTCACAGGGATGTATCAAGCTGTAACAGTTTGTATGTTCAAGTTTGAGACCTATCAATAAAATATCTTCGTTTCTCAGTTAGGGCTTATTAAATTTATTTCCTGGTAGTAAAATGTATTTTAATACCACAGGTAGCAATCCTACACCTTACGCCTTGCATCGGAACTGAAAGAAATATTTTCTTATTTTGAAATATTTCACATTGAGGAGTGAAGTATCCTGTGCAAACAATTGTGATCAACCATGTAGTACCATGAATGTTGTGCTGAATCAAGGTAATTTGGAGAAGAAGTCTTAGGAAACCTTTCGTTAGCAATATAACTAAGTATGTTTTCTTGAGATTTACGAGGTCTAACTGGGTTTGTGAAGTGAATTAACTTTCAGATGTAATGGTTCATACTAACGTTTTGAATAACCATTTCTGCTCTTCGTTTGGCATAGCGTCAAGAATTGTAAATAAATGTTTATCAGAAAGTTTATAATACCTGCTGAATTGATTCTTATTACTTTCGTTCACCGTCGTTTTTATGAGAGCTTAACTGAACGACGGCAAAAAGTTTTTCTTGTGTTTGTGTATGGTGACATATGCGTCTGTTAATGAATGCTTTCACTTACATTTACTAATGAATAAATTGCAATTGGTGTAATGGACAAAACCATAATGTTTCGGAGAAATAATTGTCGTAAAAGACGAAACATTGTTCATCCCAATATACGGTCCTGATGAGCTAAGCTGTCAGCGACATTCTGATGTTGAGGTAATCTATGTTTGCTGGATATTCCCCTACAATAGGCCTAGCTATATGCGAGTCCCTACACAGCGAGTAATGTAGTAAATATAAGGCTTATTGGTGAGCAGAAAAGAACTGTAGAGGTAGACAAAGATTAGAATATATGAAGCAGGTAATCGAAGATTATATGCTTCATATATTGTATGTTGTAAGGGGTATGTAGAGATGAAGTGAATAGCACAACATAGGAAGGGATGGATGATTGCATCAAACCAGTCGAAAGACTGGTGACGGCAAAAATAAAATAAAAATAGTGATCTGTATGACCCTACGTGTTATATTTAGAATACTGTTGGCTCTGCTCTGAATAAGAGGTCTATCAAAATCTGTCTGTTGTTTTCACCTAGGTCACACCTCAGTGGCAAGAGATTTTAAAGTATTTTTTTATTTTTGTTTTTAATATTTACAGCGCACACGTTCTCAGTTAGACTATTAGCTGTAAAGCTGTAGGTAGGAATAAGCATCTTCCTCTTCATCACCTTTTTCCAAAATTGTGAGGTCGGCTGCCTTGGATGAGTTTTAATCATTGTTCTCATGGTCAAATTTGGAGCTATAATTTCACAGTCGCATCACCTTGCTGACACCAAGCATTTCATACCTACGGCTATTTCCTACTAACCATTAACGCTCGGAACCGCACAAAAACATGTTTAGAATAATAAGCGATCAAAAAAAAAAAAGTGGTGTGTGTCATTTCCATGCAAAACGTTGTATTCTACCTCAAGTAACATTTTAATAGTCAGAAACAAAGTAACAAGATATAAATGAAAGAATATATGCGTAATTCAGTGACATCAGTGTATGATTACTATTTCAATCAACGTGCCAAAAATCTCTGCTTAAAGTACTTAATATAGCGCAAAACACGCATATACATCAGTACCACATACCTGATGGTGCTTATATTAGTCCTCAAAGTGCGGATGCGGGATTTCGATGAAGTTATTAAAACAAAGTGGAAGAGAATAATGTGCACGCCTCACTAAAGCCACGTTATCACATTCCAAATCAGTATCGCATTCACGCAGTCCAGTACCAAAAACCACACTAATTACATCTTCAAATGATGATGTTGGTATGTCAATGTCATACGTGCCTTTCTCCAAGCATATTGCAATATAGTCGTATACGTAGTTGCAGAAAATTGATTGTAAATCACAGAGTGAAGTTTCATGATGAAATAACGATCATGTATCTTTACTTGTGGTTTGACACATTGTAGTCTTACAAAATCAGTATGTTACTTGAGATAGAGTGTAACGTTTTGCATGGAAATGACACACACCACTGTTTTGTTAATGATCGCTTGTTATTCTAAGCATGTTTTCGTGCGGTTCCGAATGTTCGAGGTCAAAAGTGTCGCTTGTAAGTACTAAAGGCAAAAGTGCCAATGTAACTATCCTTAGCGAGCCTTTTTGTTTGTGAAATGTGTAGTTTATGAGACGGAGATTGGGGACCGTCTCCTTGATGGCTGCGGAAAACCGCCTCAAGTCAGCAGTAAGAGCGGAGACCTAGGCTCGTGCCCGGTCCGTTGTACCTCCACTACACAGCGCAATGAACCACACTGGCGGGTGGGTAGGACGCATGACCGTCCTTAACAGCCAAATAACTCGTAATTCATAATGTTGCTGATAAAACCCAAAATACTGTGCACGAAGCAAGTTTTTTAAAGGCCAGGAATAAGTCTGCGTTGATTATTGGTGGTATTTTATATAGATTTCTGATCTCACTTGTCCATTCAGAATTTAAATCGTATTTTGACTTGTTATATTATTCATGTACCTGAGTTCAGTCGTTCCATTATCTGGCTGTATTCTGTCAAGACTTCCGTCCTCTGTTGCTTTCCACCTGTTGTACTCTGTTAGATAAGTACACTTGTTGCATGTCCTGCGTTAAGCGAAAGCTGAAATACATTGCCGAAAGAAATAAGCGATGTTATTCCGGCATGGTGTGATAAATGACAACTTAAACTAAAGTAATGTACTTAACTAAGAACAAGATTTCGATTGTTGTGAACTACAAAGTAAACAGTTCAGTTATTGATTTGGCTGATTCTCTGAAATATTTTGGCGTAACGATACAAAGTAAAATCAAACAGGACCTGTACATAACTTGGGTCGTAGGTGGAGCTTATTCTAGACAGTGATTAACATGTCGAATTTTTAACTACCTTAACGTAGGAACAAAGAAGATAGCACACACAACCTTCGTACGTCCAAATTTGGACTGCTGTTGTGGCGTTTGGGATCTGTATCTTAAGGTATTGATTGAGGGAATAGAGAAAGTACAGAGAAGATCCACTCGATTTGTGACCGCTTGCCACAGTCCTAACGAAATTGTCACAGAATTGTTACAAAGATTGGGCTTGGATTGTCTACCATATAGACAACATGGGTTTCGTTTGGCTAACATGTGAACTCACATTTTGATTTACGAGTGCGAGTCACAATGAGATTAGAGATAAGATTAGAGGAATAAAGTATCGTACTGATGCTCATATGAATACTTTCTTCCCTTGGGGATCGAAATGCACAAAGTAAACAATAGTTTTGGTGAAAAGCACAGTCTTACACCCACAATTTCGTGAATTGCAAATTTATATGTAGATGTTTACAAGCACTATAAGCTTTATGATAACGGGTTTGCTGCTGCTTCGTTTACGAGACCAGTATTTATAAGACACGAAATGGGAACCATCCCAACATTCGCCTAGAATTTTGCGGAAAACTGCCGATAAACCATAATTAGAACGGCGGGTGAACCTTGGTCGGGATAGTAAAACGCACCCCTTCTATTTCTCTATGTGCGTACATTATGACAGGATTTATTCTTCTTAATTGAAAATGGGGTCAAAGCAACTTTTACTGCAGCCGTTGCAACCACATGAAGGGACTTAACCCCTTGCTGTACTTTGACAAGTCTGATTCGTGATAGCAATTTTGGACGCCGGTTCGAATCCCCTTCCTAGCATCCAGATTTGGATTTTCCCTGGTTTCGCCAAATTACTCCAGGTGAATGCCGGGAAGTTTCCTTCAAAATGCCATGGCCGAATTCCTTCCCGATCCTTATCCCCAGTGCCATCCTGCATCAAATGACCTCGATGTCGACGAGACGTAAAAAAAAAAAAAAAAAAAAAAAAAAAAAAAAAAAAGTGAATAAATAAAAATAAATAAAATTGGAGGAGCCAACAGTGTTGCACATAAAGCAGGTCTTTTTTTATATTAATCAACGTGTTAAGTCTTCGCAACCGTGAGTTGCACATGTATTATTCACCTTGTTATTTCTTTCTTTGTTCATGTGCTGAGAGTTGAGGAACATGGTATAAAGCATTTCATGTCTAGTTTTGATTTACGTTCTATAGATCTGCATCTGTCACCTTCTACCGCCAATGATTAGAGTAGATGTTATTGGATAAGATCGATTCTTGCTGCAGGTGGCTGGAGGTAGTCATTACTCAGCTGTAAAGCAATTGATTCATGTTGGGTGTAAGAGACCGACCGTAAATTACGTGACACGTTATGGCGGAGGGAGGGGTCTCCAAGGAGTGACGTGGGGGAGCCCAGAGTTATAAGCTTTGCTTCGTCACATGGATTACACAAAAAGTGGAGCTAAAAGAAGTCTGTGCTTATATGTTTTTTTTAGGGGGGGGGGGAGCGTGAAAACGTATTCAGAAGATCAAAGCGAAGCTGACCTAAAAATCCTTCTATTTGCGAAATTACATTCCTTGATATTATTTATTTGCTACGATGTACAGAACTTGAGATAATAAAGAAAAGTGGGTAAGTGAAACTGAGTGGATTTTTAAAACTTAAAAACTTTATTTGAAAACATTTTAAATCAAGTTCTAAATTTAAAATTCCACAACAGAAAAAAGGTGTGTGGCAGACGAATGTGACTACTTGTGACAAGGAAGAGGGGAGCAGGGAGTGATTCAAGACTTTTAAAGCAAGTTCTAAATTAAAACTCTGTCAGTATTAAGAATGTTATTCTCTTTCGTATTTGTTTCTTGCAATGCCATATCATTCAGTGAATTGATCTTTTGCGTTTCGTGATATATTCTAAGCCCACATTTTTTATGGGTTTGACATTACTCGTTGAAAGCATTTGTGGATGACCTGACGTAATATGTACTGTATAATTTGAGTTGTTTTCTCAGCACTTGGAATGAGTGAAAATAGCAACTAATTAACCAAAAGATCTTGTATATTGAAAATGAACAATATCAGAAATTCCCGTATTTCCTATACTTAGATTGTATGTCAGCTTGTTGGAAAAGTCTTTTTTTTATTTTGACTGTCTCCGGTAAACTGGATTCTAACGCACGAATATCGAGTCGATGGTTGAAGTATGTATTACAAAACTTGCATGTGATGTAAGCAGTTAGGTTAGTATTAATTTCACAGTTTTAGATATTCCAAACATTAAAAAAATTGCTGATCGGTATCTTTTATAAGGAATTTCATGAAATGAGTTTTCATTCCTCAATGCATCGGAAAATGTGAACCATTACATCAAACATATAAGATCGCTGATTGCCGAAAAGTGATTTTGACTCATGACGCTAACTCGAAGTAGTTAACACGAAGCTTCAACAAATTGAGAATATTATTTATTCATCTGTTGAAGTAAATCATAAAACGGTACACATTATTCTCAAATCCAGAAAAGACAACTCTTAACTTAAAATAATGGTTCAGAACCAAATAATTACTTATTTTTTGATAGGGCTTCGACGTTGAGGTCTTTAGTGGTGGAAGAATGTTAGGGACAGGAAACTGGAATGAATTCGACCATGGCGTTAGCATGGACCCGTCCCTATATTCACCTTGAGTATGTCGGAAAGTTATGGAAAAACCGTGGAGGGAATGTGAATTCTCCCCAAATGGCAGCCTTCAACTTTAACCGCTCATCCAACAGGTTCCTAAAGGTAGGAAAAAGTGAGACGAAAGTTGCCATACCTTGCAAACGAACTCATACTGTATATGAGAAGCATAATTTTTCCACCCTTCTGAAAGTTCATTTATCGTCAACGGTAAGCTGATATTGCTAACAGAAATAACAAGAATTCCGCAGTTATGATATAATAATTACTATGTTTACGGAATTCTTAACCAAGTGTTGATTCCTTTCTAATGACGATAACTCGGAGACAGCGTACCATTATTTAAGTAAATGGATATAGCTAGAACCCGACGTTAATTCAGAACTATCCTGCATTAAAAAAAAAACCTCAATCATAACACTAGGTTTTAAGATATGTAGCATCTTTTTTCTGTTGCCCTGATCTAGTCTTGAAGTAAGTGAAAATATCCAATCAACCAGTCACATACGTCGATCGTAATTTATGCCGTGCATTTATTTGTTTCGGTTCATTCCATAGCAAACATTATATTACTGATATCCTGAATTTATTATCATCTAAGCCCCAACAATATAACGTGTTACTTAAATCCAGATGTGATCCGCCGTAGAGTGATACCCAGAAAACAAAGAAATAGTGATGTCAGAACGAATATATTTCCGGCGTGTAGTTTGACAGAAATAATCACATATATACGGCTGGAATCTACTTACTAAACATGGTCTTTCGTCTGCCTCCTCTGCAGTACCATGTAGGTGCCCAGTCAGGGTGATGATATTACTTGCTGTCACATGGAGTAAATGTATCATTAGCCACTGTAGCCGGCTGTCAGTCAACCCGCACTGATCACCTGAATACGACGGCAGAAGAAGCAGCCTGGACGTTGTGTTTTAGTAATTAGGCTGTGTACACATGAATGTTGCTATGAAATCTGCGATTCAGTTTAGAACCCTACAACCGCTTTTGTGTATTAAACCATTCATCTTTTGCTCTACATTAGATTCTCTTATTTTCCGACTGTAGCCTTGTAACTTTATTCAGAAATCGATTCTGAAAAGAGACATATATCCCGAAGAATTTTAATAACTATCTGATCATGCTTACGCTTAACTACGTGATATTTCGTCACATATTAATCGAGTTTTTATTGTATTTGTCACCTTAGACTTATCAACCAGTTAATTTCTGCATTATTAACAGAAATAGTGGTTCATTATAATAGTCCACACGTCATTATTCGTGCAACACACTATGAGCATAAGAATTAAGACCCTTCGAAGTGACGAGAAGGGCCCGAGAATGTTCGTTTTGCACGCGCTGGTGACAAAAGAAATTGAGCAACATGGATCCCCTGGAAGATTAAGTAGTTCGCCAGTGGAAGATGTGGGAAATTAATGCAGATACAGTGCTATACACTACACCCCAGAAAGATAGTTAATAGGCGAGTCTTTTCGGCCGCAAAATGTGGTGAAAGTCGGATATTTATAAGTTCACACAGATAAAACCCTGGTCAGGTGCAAGCCCTTTTCCGTGTTGGTAACATCGTATGGTGAATTAGTCGGTATTATTGAACGAATCTTAGCCTGCGGAATCGTAGCCTGTTGTTTGTGGGGGTGAATAGTAGATACTTAGATTTAAGTCGGTTGACAAAGACTTATTTTCTTCGTCGTTGATATACAGGGTGTTAAAAAAAAGTGTAAAATATTTTAGGAGGTGATAGTATGCATCAAAATAATACAAAAATGTTTGACAAACATTGGATCGCAAAAGCTCACTTCCGAAGTTAATAGCAGGCGCGCAATGTGGCGCCCGTCCATTGTAATGCATGCCGCTGCCCTTCGGCGTAAGGAATCACACACTCTTTGAAACAGTCAAGGTTGGTTCTGTACGTGCTGGCATGCACTGAAAACTCGATCCCGTTACAGGACTAACCACGACAGTTTCATAGAGTGCGTGATTCCTTACGGCGAAGGGCAGAAGCATGCATCACCATGGACGGGAGTCACATTGCGCGCCTGCTATTAACTCCGAAAGTATGCGTTTTCGACCCAATGTTTATTAGATATTTTTGTATTATTTTGATGCATACTATATTTTACTCATTTTTGAGATGTTGGCACATCTGTGCAGCGTCTTGTGTGGTCGGGACCAGTTGGACGTCAGAGGCCCACTGCGCTCGTTCCGCTGGAATACGTCGACGCTCATACGCAAGTTCGCGGGAGCGAAGGATTTATGTTGGCATGACGTGTGGTCGGCTTCTACCAAGCACAGCGGAGCGTGTGCTGCTATCACGTGACGAAATGAAATTCCAGCGTAGTTTTACGAGCTGAGCTCTGAACAAGTTCGATGTAGAGTAATTATTCACTGCAGACATGTTCAGCCGCTGACGTCTTGAGTTGTTCCTTCACAGTATTCTGACTTTTGGCAATTAAATTTGGAAACCCACCTTTTTCCACCTTGGTGAGATTTGGTGAGATCTGGTGGGATCTCCCCCCCCCCTTCCCCCAACATGAGACCTATTTATATGTCTATTGACCCCAACTCCCCCTTGGTGAGATTTTGCCGAACCCTCTACAGCCTATTTTGACCTCTCGTAATTAGTGGACGGCTCCTATGATGTATGCTCGGGCATCGCATTAGGGAAAGCGCAGGTTCGAATCCCCGTCCGGCCACCCATATTCCGGTCTTCCATGGTTTCCCTAAATCACTCCAGGTGAAAGTCGGGATGGTTCCTTCAATAGGCCATGGCCGGATTCCTTCTCGTTCCCGTTACTAATGACCTCGTTGCCGAAGAGGCGTAAATCCATAATAAAATAAACCTTCATCACCAGAGTGATGGTGTTTTGAGACACCAAGGCTAGAAGTCCATATTGCTGCGACAGCTGCAGCCACGATATCGACGTTTTCATCTTTGATGTGTTTGCGTCTTTCATCTAACAGCTGGGACAGTGGACGGAGTTGCAAACACCGGTTTTCGCGACAGAGAGGCAGTGTACCGACTGTGTCGATGCTGCGACCGTTCACTCCGTTCTGTAAACAGGAGAGTGCTGCGCAGGATCTTTGACTTTATACGAGCCAGTCAGCAGCGGAACCACTGACCCCAGTCGCTTCATGTTTGGCTAAATGAAGCGGTCGGTGGCTATTTTCGTCGCTCGGGTTCCGAGATGCATTAGACACAAAATTATTTCCAGCGTGTTCATATTTGTGGAACGTACGGTATTTTCATATAGAAACTTCAGGGCAGATCTGATTGTCGCAGTATGGCAGTATCTATCTGGCTATCTTGAGATTAGTATTTGTTAACAGCTCACCGAGTTGAGCCCTTCTTGAAAGTCGATAGATTTTAGCTATCGATAGCTAATGAGGAGATCTACACGATGCGAGATATTATGGCAGCAATTAATTTATTCTAGATCTGCTATAAGTTTTCATTAACTGAAATCATGGATGGATGGTTTGATAGCAATAATATGTATGTCGTAAGGCTTGTACTCTTGCTTGGAAGAAATTGCGAGAGAAGAAATCTGTAAAGTTTGCTGAAGAATTAGTCTTCTTGTAACCAAGCATCCTTTGTGGTGTCCAAGAGGACAGCAGCGAATAACAATTTAGTGCCAAACTGAGCGAAAAGTGCTACTGGGGACAGGAATTGATTTAAGGTTGGCTCTTATTTCACACACCAGTCCAGAACCTTCTCCCAGCTTATCACGTATTTGAAGAGCAGCTTGATTAGTTGTAGTACAATGAGGGAAGGAATAGTGATCAAACACAGAGCTTGGTGGGTGAGCGGTTAACGCTCTGGCCTCGCATTCGGGAGAACGCCGGTTCGAATCCTCGACCGGGCATCCAGATTTGGGTTTTCCATGTTTTCACCAAATCACTCCGAATTGTTTCCCGTGCCTTTTCCCCAGTCCCATCCCGCCATTAATGGCCTCGATGTAGGCAGGGCGTAAAGCCATAAGCAAGTAAAAAAAAATTATCAAAGTTTAACGTTTCTACGAAGCGATGAAGCTTGGCGAGTAGAGATTAAAGATTACATCGAAATAGGATATCTTCCGTTTCAGTCCCCCCGAAGAATCTCCAAAGCCGAAGATTAACTTTGATTAACCAAGGATGCATTTGGAGAAGTTTACACGAATTTGAATTAATTCTCTGTACTTACTTCATACAACACTCACATCAGTAACTTCAAATTCCTCGCCGTTATAACATGTTCATGATTTCTAGTTCGATGACCGGTGATGAAATTTCAAGGAATTTTCGTTAGTTATTTCGTGCAGTTATCAGAGATGTATTTGGAACATCAGTCGATTCAATTTCAACATTATTATTATGTGCTTAGGTTCATCGGTTTGATGTTTGGTGACGGAATTTCATTGAATTTTCAACATTTACACTTTGCAACAAGGAAAACTATATTCACATCATTAACGTCAAACTCGCGTGCTTAGGGTCATTTGATCTATGCCCATTCAAGTCAATTGGAAAAATAGATTCCTAGAACTATATGAAGGAGAAATATTTTCCCCGATAGATCCCACTACGATGCTCACGGTTCGAATCTTCCTGAGATTTTTTGAGCTCTTTAAAGATAGCGGGCTAGTTCGTCATGCTAAAACATATTATATCGATTTCCTGTTTCATATCCCTACCTCCGTTTTGAGCCAGATATTAGGAATCAACTTCGCATTCAAGTAAACTGTGACAAAAAATTGCATAAAACTAATCAAGATGGTGGATGCCGAAAGTGGTATTGGAATTGGTCATAAATCTATATATATAAAGATGAATGTATGCATGTTTGTATGTTTGTTTGTTTGCTGGTTTGTTTGTTCTTCATACAAATCAACAGTTTTCATCCGATCTCGATGAAACTTTGAACACTTATCCTTTGAAACAAGGAGAAAAATACGGTCTACATTTGGTTGAAAAATTATATGTATAAATAATATATGTTGTCTCATTATTTCGAAATACTACTGAATCGCGATAGACAGACGCGTTGGATATGGACGTCTCTACACTGCTTTTTTTCCATGTGTCGGTAAGACAGCGCTTGCTTACAAATGTTTGGGTCGTGGTCTCCGGTTCAAATCTCCGTGGCTGCTAAGATTTTTAAAGATTGTTTTTGATCATAAGAGTCACGCCTGGGCCATAGGTTATTCGGATTGAATGTTAAACTGTAGATATCACAAAGTTATTGGTGCAAAGTCACAAAATTTTGAGACCTTATCTAATGGTGACAGAAATATGTTGGAAAATGATTCTCTTCAAGAGACTGGTTCGACGGTAGAATGATATAGTGATAGCTTTCCTGTCATATTATGCCGACTCGGTGTTGTTTGGGACCAATCCTTCGTTACCAACAACTTTCTATATTCAATTCTGGCAAAAAATTCTTAATCCACGCGTACGAAGTCGCCGGTACGAGTTAGTCTTAAATAAAAATTTTAAGATCCCAGGTTCACCTCCTTTTTCGACAAAAATATTTCTGAGCTAACATGAAACTCACTCATGGTTGGAAGACTTTAGAAGGCCTACAGTTTTACGCAACTCTGATTCAATTTTACAAATTTCTTACATCAATTAGATGTAAAGTTTATATGTGTATGATGATTATCCCCATCTTCACGAGTCCCAGGACTGGCTGCTAGCCTAGTGAGAGTCACTGCGCTATTGTAGATTTCTTGGAAAACTTAACTAAAGTTGTTTTCCTTTGCCATCTATTCGTTGGAAGTATATTTAATAATTTCTCTTGTGTGGGTTTTCAGTGCAGTGTGTTATTTGCGTTTTGAATTAATGAAAGAAAAAGGTTGAGGGTAAAACACGGTGCCAGCCTATTCAGAGTTATTTTTCCGAAAGACAGCAAAGGGACCAGCCAGCTTAACGTCGCCATCTGACGAAAGAATCACCATCAACATTTTCGTATGCTCTCACTCCATACACACTGCAGAGAGGTTTGGGATTTAACCTAGAACTTTGGTGTTCAGTCTGATGATTAGCAATTGCCTGCCACTACTTCTTCAAAATTGCTTGCCAAGTTCTGATGGCCCACCAGCAGGATTACAACTGCAGCTTCATACACTGCAGTTACAACTATTTGAGAAAATTTTACAAACACTGCCATTTGAACTTGTAGTGTATTGAGCGGTCAGGTGGCTCAGTTGATGAGGAAACTGACTTGAGATCAAAAGATCACCGGTTCGAATCCCTGTCTCGGCGGGGATTTTTGTAGGACCTGAACCCTACCTTCACCTCTGGTACAGCTTGCTGTGTAATGTGAAGCACGCCAGAACGTTTCCGTGGTTCACTTTCCACGTTAAACTGTAGGTCCCCTGTACCTGTCAGGATTACTAGTTAGGTTACGGCGGCTACGACAGGGGCGGAATGCGCAGCCAATACGAGGCCGCTTTACTTTGCATGCAAGTTTAAACTTGTAAATTCGTTGCTTAGGTAATATAACACCGTTCAGTTCATTACTGCTTTTATTGGAAGATCGTAAGAAAAAAACAACCATGTTGTTGTTAGCTTAGACAAGATGGACCGCGTCTCGTATAAAGAGAAAAGAATAATATATATTGCAATATAAACAAAGCATCCTCTATACATCCGCATTAATAATTGCAGATGAGGATATATGCGGAGGTAGGATTTCACACGAAAGTTCCGCACTTGCGGATGCGGAGCTCTGTTAAATCCCTACTCTAGCCACATTATGTTCTGTGATTACCGTAGAACTACGTAAAGCTCTTTGGTTAAATGAGTTTTCCGAAGACCTTAAGGGGAGTTGTTTAAGTTATTGCTTCCACCGTGCATTTGGCAGATACGTAGAAGCCTTTCTTCTTTTCAAATCTGCAAAATTTGTATAATTTACACAATTTCACAAAAAAAATCGCAGTTAACATTTAAATATTTTACACCATTATTACACTGATTTTTAAAAAAATTACGATTTATACAATATGTTCGGTATTTTACATGAGATTTGATCGCACAGTTTGGGTACCTTTTATCGTTTCGTAGAAAATTTCCAATGTCGTCGAACATGACAATGTGGAACAGCATATCATTACACCAATGCAAAAATATTATTAGGATCCTCCACAGAACATGCTGCAAGGGGAGTAGAATGGATCACAGGTTTCTAGTAGTATTCGTTCAGGATGTAACACTCGTTTTTGTTTTTTTTTTTTTTAGCACCTACATTCATTATGTGACTATTAGACCACCAGTTTATTGCATGGATATTAATTCACAGTAGTATCTCTCTTTTTTAATTTAGTTTGTCATTTATCGCAACATGTCAGAATAACGTTAAGATCGTGTTGAATTTCTAATTAAATCAATGAATATAGATACACTGTATCATTATATAGGAATATGTGACAGTTTTGTACAGCAACTTGTTTGTCACAAATAATTGGAAGTTAGGTTTTAGCTATATTTTGTGAACCGTATAATCTACTCCCTAACGGTTTTTTGGGTAGAATGTTAGTGTAATACGTTCCTTTTTCGATCCCAAAACTCATAATCAGCACTGTAATTTATGATTGTATTGTTTTGATTTGAACTTCTGCTGGCTGTCTTGCATTGTGCAACTTCGGTCATTTCAAATGTAAAAATGTTCACAGAGAAGGAAACACGGGCGAAGTGGAATTAGGCACCTTCAAATTGTTACTTATCATGGCCACGTATTTTGTATATTATTTTTATGCTTTAGAAGGAACGGATAAAATGTGATGTAATATTGAATTATTAGTATAGTGATGGTTTGACAAGACATTGTAGGTAAACACATTTTGTCCACTGTTTTTCCTTCTCGGAGTTATGCATGTTACCAGATTATTACATTCATACAGAAGGGTCTGTGTTTCATTGTATTGTAATCAACCTACCATTCGATCTTCAAATGAATACGCTGTTTTCTGAGGGGCCAAACATACTTTCCGACAGATCATTTCTGCGTGGAACATAAGCTGGTGCTGATTTGTAGCGAGTGGTAAAGCGGAGAATTCAATTGCGTCTACACTGGTGGTGTCGACATAATTGTTATTCTGTAGGTAAGCACCGCGTCGTAAATCTGTAAACGAAAATATTCCAGCTTCATTACTACATGTTGCCATTGATTACTACTAGACTATAACGCAAGGGGTGTGTTTTTATACGCTCTAGGTCTCGAAAAATAGACTATTCTACACCGTCGCTACCTGTTGTGGATGTACAACAGAAAATAAAACATGTGGTTATTGTAGGCCATTTCTTCCACAGTTGTTTGTTAAATTAATAATTATTCTTTAATAATTACGCCAGTACAACTGTTTTGGATAATATTTATTTGACGTCAAATAAATATTATCAAAAACTGTTGTACTGGAGTAATTAATAAAGAATAATTATTAATGAAAATAAAACAAACAGACAGTATTTGCCAGCAAGGTAACCCAGAAAGGTGCCGTTTTATGACAAGTATTTATGTAAAATTCTGTTTGGTTCGTAGACAGATGGTGAAACACGTTTCGTTTCGTCGGCAGAGGAAGGCTGCCTCCCATTGCTCTCTTATCGGAGCTGATCAATGGACCTCTGCGCGCAGAGTAGGGCCACGTCGCGTCTCTATTGTGTAGTCTGAATTCAAAATGTAAAACCCGAAAAAAAGAGGCAGTTCCTTTCCTTCTGAATCTACAGTATAATCAATCTATGGAACATGCCGGCTACTGCTCATGAACAAATAAATGTTGTAAAAAAATTTCTTATTGCACTGGAATTTGTAACCGGAAACTATTATTTCATATCTAATTATTGTAAGAAATTTGGAACATTGACTTCGTGACGCGTAAAAGTGTAGACCATCTCAGTTTTTAGAACTATTACAGAGTTTCATGTTTTCTCAGCCAAATTGTTCTTTGGAACTGTGCTCAAACATGGTATCGGCAATTATTAAACCCAGGCGCCTGAACAGACAGTTGGCTGTCTACTTTTACTTCAGACAAATGACCAATCTCACTGATAATCAAAGCGTCAAATCCACTAAGAAGTAACACCAACGTTACATCATGCTACTCGTATTTTCTGTGTCATATCATCTTGAATAGTTACTCTCAGCTTACTAGAATGCAGGGATCGTTCGTACAGTCCGGCTTAAAAACGAGGTAGGTATATGAAACATAAATTCGATAAAATATTATTGTTTTATATTTTTTTATTTTTGCTTGTCAAAACGATTCATTATCTTCAAAGGGCTCAAATAATCTTGGTAACATTCAAACCATGGGCATCATAGGGGGTGACATTTTTCCAAAAAAATATTTGGGTATATATTTTCATTGCCTGTAATTCCAACGGTACAGGAAGAAATTCAAAACCTCTTATGAAATTCACTGACCGGACTTGAAACCGGTGATCCTTATTACACACTAAAGCGTCGAATTTAACGATCGTGATGTACTGGATACAGCCTCGCGCGTCACCGAACTTCAAACCGGCGAAAAGGAGAATGCGATAACACCATCGAATTTGAGGTTAATGATGTTGCGAATAAAGATTTGCGTGTTGTAGGGCACACAAGTTGAAAATACATTGAAATTATGTCACCGAGTATCAAACCGGTGAACCTTAGTGCACAATAATACATTTGGATTTGAGATGACTAATTTTCCGGATACAGTTTTATGCGTTGTAGTAAGTAAATCTTCAAAAGTCATCGAAATTCCACCACCGGGCATCGATCCGGTGACCCTGCGTGTACAATAATAGCGGCTAATCTGAGGTTACTGGTTTTTCCGAATACAGCTTTGTGTATTGAAGATGCAAATGTTGAAAATTCACTGACATCCCGACACTCCAGGTACTGAACTGGTGGCACTGAGTATGCAATAATAGAGTCGAGTGTTGTGGTTGGTGGAAAAGGGGGGGGGGGTATTAACCGTCATTGTTGAAGCGACGAGCAGCCACTTAGCGAGAATCGTCTTTCTAGGTGGTGATAAAAACGGAACAGAAATGAATATGCGGCAGTGGACTGGACTGCATGGTATATTATACACTACAAGAAACCGACACTGAATGCAAAGTGTGTTCGCAAAATTTTTTTTTTTTTTTTACTTATGGCTTTACGCCTTGTCGACGTCGAGGTACTTAGAGGCGGGATGGGACTGGGGACAAGGAACAGGATGAATTTGGCCTTTTGAAGGAAGCATCCCGGCATTCGCCTAGAGTGATTTGAGGAAACCATTGAAAACCCAAATCTGGATGCCCGGACGGGGATTCGAACTGGCGTCCTCCCGAATGCGAGGTCAGAGCGTTAACCGCTCAGCCACCATGCTCGGTCAAATTTACATTAATGGATATGCACTGGAAGAAGGATCTTTGCATAGTTGGCTGCAACATGTATATTCGATTCCTTGCTGTTGCCTCCAGGTTTTTTGGTTAAAGTCATCTGGCTTTTGTATGGACTGAATTAGTTCTACGTAGTGCTTGACGTCGAATTTAGCTACGGTTTTTGTAGGTTTAATTCAGTTTAAGACAGGCGGAAACTCTTACAGATCTTTCTCTAACCTGTTCTTTAACCACTTATTGAGATGTTTCAAGGATAGGAGGGGTATATTGTGGTGCGACGGAAGCTTAGTGATTCAGTCTAACAGGGGTTTGTCCTTTTAGTCAACTATCATATTTCAATGGATCTGGTAAGTTCTTAAAGGTTAGGGCCGGTTTACGTCGGTGCTGATCAAAGGGATAACCAATACCTTGTCCCGTGTGAATGTGGTAGATATTGCTTGATAAATTGCCTCAAATTCATGTACATCTCAACTAACACCAACAACATTTGGTCGCAGGAAAATCAAGCTCCTAACCTCTTGCAGAAGTAGTAGATATGTTTGATGGATGAACGTAATCATTTCCGTATTACAGAGGGCGTAGGTTCGAATCCCAGTACCGCCATCCAGATTTCGGCTTTCTTTGGTTACCTGAAATCACTCTAGGCGAATGCCGGGATGGTTCTTTCCAAAGGTCTTGGCAGAATTCCTTCCCGTTCTCTGCGTCAAGCCTATCCCACATCTAATGACCTCGACGATGACGAGGAGTCATAGAGTGTGGAAAGCAGTAACAAATCAAGTTGTTCTTCTCTGCATTTTCTCTATACTGCCAGTACCTTGCGATGCGAATCCCAAATGGCACAACAATAGTACAAATATGGACGTACAAGGGTTTTGTGCGCTATCTCTTTCAAATTTCGACGTATGAATCGCAGTCTGGAATTAGCTCTGTACCCTCGAATGTTTGTACATGTTCATTTTGGTTTGTACTGTTACGCCTAAATACTTCAGACAATCAACTATATTGATAACTGAACTGCTAACTTTGTACTCAACAATAAACGGATTCATTTTGTTAGTTAGGTACAATACCCTGAACTTTTTAAATTTTGTTTTAAAATGCCGGGATGCTTCCTTCAAAAAGGCCATGGCCGAATTCCTTCCCGTCCTTATCCCCAGTCGCATCCCGCCTCTAATGACCTTAGCCGTCGACGAGGTGTAAAGCAATAAGCCATCTTCTGGTAAGAGAAACTTCGTTCTTATGCTACTAACGTGGTCTCCGAGATGAAGTGATCCTATTACATTTCCTTGAGGGATGCCCGAAGTAACTTCAAGATTAGAAGATGCTTCTCCGTCAACGACAACACATTGGAATCTACCAGTTAAAAATTCTCTTATCCATTCACAAATCTGTAGCGAAATACGTACGCTCAAATCTCTACTACAAGACGGTTATGTGGCACAGAATCCAAGGCTTTCTGGAAATCCAAAATAACTGCTCCAACTTGCAAACTTGCATCATTAACTTTCATTATGCCAAGCGTAATTGGGGCCAGCTGTGATTCACACGATCTGTGCTCTCGAAATCCATGTCGGTACGATGTAAGCAATCCGCTTTCGTTTAGAAAATTGATATGTTCGAGCATATAGTATACTGCAGATCTAGTGAAAACACATGTTGCAAATATACGGTTCGTAGTTCCTAGGATCTCTCCGATCTCCTTTCTCGAAAATAGGCTATTTGACAGTACTGAAAATATATTACAAATTGAAGACATTCGCGTAAATTAATGTTTAATGAAGATATACTTTTTTAAGTGTGAAAAGGAAGGTGGACTATTTTTAATTAAAAAAAAAAGCGAAATAAAAATTAGATTTTTCTTACCTCTGGTCACATGACAGAAAACGCTCCAGGATTGGTGGTCGTTTAAGTGACGTCACGTTCTTGTAGGCGCTGCGGCTGCGAATGGAGTGTTTCCTATTATCCAAGTTGCTGGTTATTTCTTGTTATTATTGAGATTTAGTTTTGAATACATAATGGAGAACAATTTGTAGAAGCCTACAGCGGAAAAATACCGAAAATAGGCCCCTTATTCGATGGGCTAAAAGATGTAACAACTTCTATTTGAGATATTTTAATCCAAAGTAAGAGATTAACAGAAAACGTTCATAAGAATTACTTAAACTATAAATTAAATTAGTTGTTTTAGGAGATATTGACGAGAAAAATCTAGACTACAGTGTAGGTATAAGGTAATAACTGCATGTTGTGGCTCATTTGCAGATAAAAAATTATAGATAAGTGATAATTTTTTTGTCTGTAAAACTGAATTCATTGTTTGTTTATTTATTTACCGATCTCGTTTCACTTCATTTTACACGAATAAACTGTGATGTTTAAGAGTTAACTTTTAACATAAAGAAAAGCAATTAACACATGGTGTTCGGGTAGCTGCGTGGTTTAAGAGTGATAACGGAATTGAGAAGGACCTATGTTCGAACCGTGATTAGGGTAATATTTTTTGTGTGTATGTGCATTTTTGTTTTGTTTCTGTTTGCTATTTGTTGCATTACAGAATCGTATTGTTATTCGTAGAATTCATGAATTTTAGATTGTTAAGCGTCATGGAAACGTTTAAAACATAAATTCCTGTTATACAAGAAAACTTTTTGAATAGACATCCTTCCTCTTTTAATTTTGAAACATACGAGAGATAAATTATCATGGAAAAAAATGCAAGGGCACGACCGCTAATAATAGAATTTAATTTACCAGTAACATCACTTGAAGAAATCTTGCAATACTTCCTGAACGCTTTGAATCCCTTTTGTTGGAGTTTCCACATGACAATACAATGTTATCTTTCTGACATAAATGCATCTATTTAGGCGGTATTTACTTTTAATGTGTACGTAATTTTCAGTTTCCAGAAGAAAAATCTGCTATTCGGTGTGCAAGTAAGGTTTAGTTTCAGTTTTGAAGTCTTCTTTGGTTATGTTGCAAATGTTAGTAAAAAAAATGATGTAATGGTAGATTTTCGAAAAAAAATGAATACAGTATGTAATGCCACCAACAGCAACTAGTATCCAATGAAAACGCCCACAGAAAACAAATAAAACGTATTCCAAAGAGAGGATCGAACCTAATAACCCTAAACTTACTGATGTTCTCCTTGAACAATGTACTACATTTCACTCAGCGAAATTATACTGTAAATGATCATGACAGTCACATATCATTATATGTGACTTAGTCCCAATATTGTCTGGATTTCAATGGGCAAGTTGCAGTGACTTTTTCGCATTTCAACTACTGTCGGAATACTTAGGGTTATTTGGTGTTGTAAATTGGTGTCCTACACACTACTCACAAATCACATTTCTAAAAATTTAAATACAAATTCCGGGAAACAAACCAGATGTTGCTTATCTAGAGAGAGCCCTTGCTGGCACGTGATGTCACGGGCGTCGTTGTCTCGTACCAGGCAGCAAAAGAGCGGTTTGTCGGGCTTTCAAATACTTGAAATTTTAACGTTGAATTTTTCGTAAAATAAGCACCGTCATCAAAAAATAAATAGTGACGGGTGAATAACATGTAACAATAAACAATTTAAAATCATCTTCAAAAAATAGTCAGATAGCTAATTAGAGCTACCTTCGCGATTTTCCAGTCAGTAGGGTCATTTTCTTCTTCTTAGGATTTACATTTTGTATCAGACAGAAATGGTCTGATTTCCGTCGCGTAATCTGGAAATATTCTTACTGGTATTCCATCAGGATCCAGCACTTTCCCCCACTTCAAGAGCTCTAATTGCTTTACAATACCTGCAGTATGTATTCATAACGAAGCAATCTCTAATTCCACACGACAAGAAATGATTGGTATGTTACCCAAATTTTCAGCAGTGAATGAATTTTTGAATTCGGTGTTTGGCACGTTAGGCTTATCGTGACTTTCGTTAACCTCACATCCATCGTGAATCAGCATTGGCATTTGTTGTAATTACAACTGACGTCTTACGCATGACCAAAATTATTTTGGTTTTCTGTAAGTCTCTTAGAAAGCGAGTTGCAACGGAAAACTGATGTAAAGTAAGTGAAAATTTCCAGCTAGTACTAATTGGGAGCAGCCAAGACGTAATGAGCAGGATGAACAATCACTGGGTTCTTTTATTGACGTACCTCGACAGTACAAATATTCCCAAACATCATTAGGTAGGCTTCTCCTGTATGACTTCTAGGAACCAGAATATCCACGCTTTTGTGCTCAAAGCCTTTGTCAGGTAGGTGATTTACCTCCACACAATTTGAGTGCTATCGAGTGGCCGGAATATTCTCGGAATTGACGGGGATTCTGCTTTAGAGGAAAAAACAGCAAATAACAGAATTAGGTAAATAGTAGGCGATTTATGATTGTAACAGACGATTTAGCTTTAGATTTGAAATAGTACTACCGTGTTTATCTTAATTATCTGGGGCATTGAGTGTTTGAGCAAAACGGTAAATCAAGAGAGAGTTGGGGCTCCGCTACGAGAGATGGTGAGTGATTGAACATGCAGCTACACCAGCTTGTGGTAGTATGAACCCTCCGGATATTAGCATCTTGGCAACTTTAAATAACTCGGTTGCCTGGCAAACAGACGACGACGGTTTCGTCTGAATTTGTTGGCGAATATGCAAAATTCTTCTTCTTTCATTTATGAGTGCAATGAAATACTTTGTTCGCCAACCTGTTTATGTCGTAATGACAGGAGAGATAAGATTGCAGAAATAAGATGCCGTACTGATGCTTATGTGTATTCTTTCTTTCCTCGGGCTATTCGAGATTGGAATGCTCAAAGTTAGCTTTTGTGCAAAGCACCCTTTGCTATCCACAATATTTGTGAACTGTAGAGTATGGATTTAGATGTAAATTATATTAAATTCTTTTGAGTTACTTTTCTACCAGGTACAGTATAAGACCAACAATTATATAAGAAGAGGCATAGTTATCCTGTATTTATCATTGATATGTTCATGCCCTGTACAGGTGAAGGTAAATAGGTATTTCCGTATTTGAATCAAATAGTTGAGAACATAAATTGTAATGAGTATTAAATTAATCAGCCTTCCTAGTGATCTGAGAGTTGGGATATTGGGATATCAAACTAGCCTGTGATGTAGTTAGTGGTTATACATGGGTATGATCCATTTCCCTTGAGGGTTTCTCTCATATCTTCTGCTTCTTCACCACCTTTCCCCATTATTTTGGGGTGGCTGCCTTTAATTTGGAGCTTTGATTTTTACGGTCGCATGCTGCTGCTGACGCCAAGCATTTTATACCTACTGCCTTGCGAACTACGTACTAATGAGGTAAGTGAAGTGTTGCCACCGAGCGTGGTGGGACAACAGTAATGCTCTGGCCTCGCATTCGGGAGGACGCGGGTTCGAATACCCCTTCTGCTATTCAGATATGGGTTTTCCATGGTTCCCCAAATCACTTCAGTCAAACAGCGGGATGGTTCCATTAAAAGGCTATGGCTAAATTCCTTCCCGTTAATTGACCCATTCCATTACCACCTCTAGTGACCACGAAGTCAACAAAGCGTAAAGCAAAAAACAAGAACGAATGTAGTGTTGCCATTTGTCTGTGAAATGTGAAACTGTGTTCTGTGTGAGTGTGTTTTTTGTTTGTAAAATGTGTAGCTTATGTGGCTGAGATTGCGTACCGTCCTGACATTCACCTTGATGGCTGCGGTAAACCAGATGGTATATGTGGTAGATGGAGGCGGGAGGAGCGCCTGGGTTCGTGCCCGGTCCCGTTGTACCTCCCCGATCTAGTGAGTAGAGCCTCAGCGAATTGAGCCATATTGACGAGGGAGGAGGGGAGGGGGAGGGGTTTCCTCTCATATACTGAATGCCAGATCTGCATCTGTACAGAACACAGTAATGAAGTAATTTCTCGCTATACAGGTTGGCCATTCTCATTCAAGTAACGAGCGCGTCCTAGAACTTTGATGGCACAGTGCTTCAGTGTTCGTTACCACTTTGTTTAAAGTGATCCCAATATGTACAGTCAGACTAACATAGCAGATTTTCTCCTAAAACTTTTAAAGTTGAGCAAAACAGCTCTGTGCATCAAAGTGTGTGCCATGTCTGATCACCAAGCCATGAAGCAACTCCTAAGTGAATTTTGACTGAGTAGTTTCTCATTGCATTCCACAGAATGGTTAGTGTAATGGAATTTAGATGATTGTGATATGTGTGTTAAGTGAAGTATTGTGTTGGTGTGGTGCTTCAGAGATGAAAGGACAGCAAGGGTTCAACCCATGCTTCCATTCAGCCTTAATATTCCCAAAAGTACCGACAGCCTCTGGTTCGAAATTCATAAGCACCCAAACCATACACACTGTGGCCAGGATTTAGATTTAACCCAGGCCTTTAGTACACAACCCGATGATAGAGCGCAAGCTAGTTTATTTCTGCAGTTCAAGTAATATGTTTGTGAGATTAATATTGCTCTAGCAAGCTTTACTAAAGCGGCGACAAGAATAAAACGTCGATAAGAGTGTAGATTGGTTCACAAAGAAGGATTTTATAAGAAAAATATGCGGTTTTTTGTTTTTTTTTTTTTTTTTTTTTTTTTTTTTTTGTTTTTTGTTATTCTCACATGAATTCGTCACAATCGTTTCGTTGCTTCTGGCAATGTAGTTTTTTCCTGTCCAGAATCTTATTCAGGCCGGCAAACGGGACCGTTGTCCCTACATATACACTGGATGGAAATCAGTTTGTATTACGGCGATGTTGACAGACCTTCGTTACTTGATATTTCCAGAAATTTTTATATTGATGCATGGGGGCGGACACTTAGACACTACAGAAGATCTAGTAGTTTAAAAATTCCTGATTTAAAATCTATCTCGATAACTGATTTTAGAGGATGAACACAGTATTAAAACGAACATTAATGGTCCTAACAAAATATCTGATGTTTTAGATGATTTCTGAGTGAATAAAGATTGGAATACACACTTTAGAGTCCCATATCATTTAGTATTATGTACTTTTCATGTAGACCGATAGTCGAACGGCTAATGCTAGGCCCTGCCATGAGGAGAGAGGTGGTCCGGCCAGCCAGATTTGAATTTACCATGGTTTCCCGAAATAACTCCAGGCGAATGACGGGATAGTTCTTTCAAAAGGCTATGGCTTACTTCCTCTTCCGACGTCGACGACTACAATGCTCTGTCAAATGACGTAGTTTTCAGAAAATTATCCACTCAACATTTATTAATTAGAAAGTACAGGGCGTTCGCCGGGAAACGCAACCCACTGTTAGCGCTACAAGGAAGAAACTGCTCCCGGCGAGCGAGCGCTCAGTTTCCGGCATTGTTCGACCGTCGGCCGCGGACTATTTCATAATAATTACGCTTCATAAACTTCATAAACTTGTGTGCTAAGCATTTAAATGTGACGTAATTCATTAGTTTACCTTATAAAAGATGCTGGAAGTGTTGACCCTCTTGTGTAATGCACATTTCACATCTTCTGAACATATTTCGAGACACACGCTGCCCTAACTGACTTAATGATTTTTTGGGTGACTGTTCTAGTCGAAAAGCGATATCGTCAATTTTCTCCTCTGTGAGAATACGGTTGACCGACAGTCTCTTTTTGTTAAAAAATGAACACGTTTCTCTTACTTTTTTAACCAGACGCAGAATTGTTGATTTAGCTGGCAGTAAAGCGCCAGGAAATTCGCGACGAAATTTACTGCGACACTTTTTAAACGACTTCTTCTTCACATATGTATCGTAGAGAAATATTCTTTGTTGCAAACTGTAACGTACCATAATTTTACTCACACTCATACACGGTAGAGATTAATAAGAGTATGAAGCCCCAAATCAGCCAAACCGCAAAGAAACGTTTATTCACAACACTGATTAATAAGAGACTGAAGTCACAAACTATCTACAATGCAAAGAAACCGTTCTTAACAATGTAAGTGTCACTGCACTGCACTGTTGGGGCAGCGGAGGTGTTAAACAGTGCGGTGATTCACGGTGCCGCGTGGCGGAAACTGCTGGCTCCACTGACCGAGCAAGTTGCCGACGGCAACAGACTGGGAGGGTAGCGTTTTCCGGCGAACGCCCTGTATAATTTATGGAGATGATGAAAATGGCTGTTTAGCCTTTGCAGCCGTTCTGCACTGATTTCTTCCGTAGTATGATTATTATGGTCTTTATTACATAGTAATTTTGTTACTGCGTCTATCTGCATCTCTTACCTAAATGAAGAAATTCGTTCTTCATTGCACTGAAGTACTTGCAGCTCTTCTTACGAAATGTACTGAATTGGATCTCAAGCTACACAATTTGTATTATTATAATTGAAACTAATCGTTGTCTTTCGTTCCACTTTGCTGATATCTTAAAAAACTTGATTGTCATAAGTGGTTTATAAGTTTTAATACAAGAAAAGAATGTGATGAATGTACTGCGTGTTTGTAACTTTAGTGCCGCCATTATATACACGTTAAATACATATCTTACTTATTAGAAACATTGTAGTTTTAAACTAGTCATTCGTCATATTTTTTCAAGAAAGTAGGAGGATAATCTAGGAAGATAAAACTATTTTCTAATAAAGTTATCTGTTGCAATATAATGGAATCTTTGAAATGAATTGGGTACAGTTTTGTTTCAAGTTACCACTTCTACGAAAAAGTGGTTCATTTCAACCTGTTGTATTCACCATTTTCTTTCACCATGTAATTGTTGTCTGTCTCGGCGTTGGTAAAATTTTTCGCTTTGTTTCCCCACAAGTGTATATTATGTTTTTTTTTTTTTTTTTGCTAATAAATTTTCTATGAATTTACTTCCCTCTATTTTGCAGGAAGTCACGCCAGAATCAATCACAAAAGCAGCACCGCTGCCTTACTAGCTACGGAATATTCATCTTCTTCAAACTTGTAAAAGTTCGCTTTTTGATGTGGACACCAAACATAAATACATTATCGCAGCAATGGAAGCAATGTTACCTGCTTTGCAGTCTCGTTAGATATATTCAGACACTACCTTCGAAACGCAATCCACGTGATCTACAATTTAACAAATCTGATCTTTCCGTTTTATGTGTGGTTAAAACTGTTAAGTCAGGATTATGCAGTACCTGACATCTTAAATTGATGTCTTAGGTGAGTGTGTTAGTTTTTGCATCTCACATAACACTTTGCATCTATGTGAACTAAAATTTCAATTTTCTCCAGCTTAACTTATTTCATTTATAATCACAAAACTTCCCGAATATAGACACTAAATGCCTGTAATTATAGTGCAATTTTCATTCAGAAAGAATAAAGTATGTACATTTCATTTAGTTGTGGTGCTTAATACAATTTTTACATCATCAGAATACGAACTGAATCTCAAATTCCGAGGAAACCAAGGATTTTGTCTGAATGTTTAGAATTTTACAGCCCTGCCACTGTCTTACTGGATTTGAAGAGTTTCCTTTCATCGTTTATTTTGCCTCGATTACATACTGTTATATATGTATCAGAACATCTTAAATTTTGTAAAACCCCTCCTATACGTTTCCACTATTTTCGCAATATCTATACATGAAATGCACATCCTTATCGGGCTTTGATATCAACATGTACAGTTCTAAATTGACGCATTAAGGTCCTTACATATAATGGCTGACAAATATTTCATTCAAATGGATTACAGCTTTTTGATACTGCATGACACACCAAGGTTCCACGACAGTAAAATAATAATAATAATAATTTTAGTCTGGAAAACTTGTTAAAAACCGCGAACAACTATTACAGATGTGATAAATACGGAATGATTATGCTAAAAATATAATTAATTTTCTAGTTTTCAGTTCTGATCATTTCATAGAGTATCGTGGTTTAGCGATATTTTGTTTGCATTTTCAAAAAATTCAATAAGTTGGACGCACGTCGTGTTCTTTATGAATTTTTCATACCATTTCTGCTGTAGAAAATTTTTCTTACATAGCATAAATACAGTTATCAGAGCAAACCAAGGCCATAGAGTATAGGTTTTGCAGTCATGTCAATAAGCAAACAGGTTGGTAGTAATACGGGAAAAAATATTAGTGTGATGTCTACCACTCACTACAAAAACCTCCAAAAGAATATAACAGCATTACGATACGCCAAACGCTCAGTAGAATGTAATTACAGATATATACAGAAAGAAAATTACCGAACTTCGAGGGTGAGCTGTAAATTTCAGGTCGTGCAATATGGAGGATGTGGATTCAATTGCCGGTCTGACCAAACAGATTTTGATTTTTCATGATTTTCCTAAATCACGCGAGGAGAATACCGATTCAGTTGGTTACGGCCTATTTTCTATTACCTTCCAGTTCCCGGTCCACAATCCTCTCCTGCCACTCGATATCGTCGTCGGCAAGCAGTAAACCCGAACTGAACGTTGTAAGAAAAAAGAAACGCTGGAAAATTCACTGAGAATAATACAAGGATAGGTGAGACAAGGTATTCCCGTTTAGTTTTTTCTACTTATGGCTTTACATCTCGTCGAAGTTGAGGAGATTAGAGGGGAGATGGGATTGTGGACGAGGAACGGGAAGGAATTTGGTCATGAACTTTTGAAGGAATCATCCAGGCATTAGGGTAAACCACGTAAAACCCAAATCTGGATGCCCGGACGGGGATTCGAACCCACGTCCTCACGAATTCGAGGCTAGAGCGTTACCGCTCACCCACCACGCTAGGTTTCTCGTTTCAAGGATCCCCGGAGCAATGATTATTGGGGTGAGGTAATTCATAGAGGTAGAGCTCCGTATTGGCTTTCTAGGTCTCGGTACTAAGATTAGAGCATTATGGCATCGGCATCTTAAGCCACGAATAGTTTCCTATTGAACAACGGGCTTTGTGGTTGTGGAAGGCCTTTCGATTTATTCAACATCATTGACTACGAACGCCACAAGCGTGAGTTGGTGTTGAGCGTTGTGGGTGGCTGTGTGGTACGCGTGCGCGATGTACCGAGGCAGCTGCCGGCGTCGGAAGCGTCAGTCGGCGCGCGACACTCGCGACATAATGTCGCACTTCAGGGACTACAAGTTCTTCCGCAGCTTCAGCGCCAAAGTAGAGGGCTGGCCGCTGCGTAAGGCGGAGCAGCTTTGGCGCCGCTTGCGGGAACGCAAGATCGCAGGTATGACCAACACTGAAATCAGACTTACCACTCTTAACACCCGGGCGACAAATACGATTTTCAGTTGCACGGTGTAGTATATTTCTCCGTGCAGCAAGCAGAAACACTTGACAAGTTTTCTGTTTCTAAATAAATTTTTACCTGCTTTCAGATCTTCTCGTTCAATGAAATAACAAAAGAAAAAACTTATGGGAAGATTATGTTAAATGGTTTCTGTGCTGCAAATACAGGCCATCACATGCTTCGTATAAAGTAATTCAGTTCTAACTTATAGAAAAAAAGTAATCAGAAAAATGTTAACTATTTGTTGGTTTTTGTATTGCAAACAGAGCTCGAAAGGTGAAGTAAATTTTCACTTCTCTCACAGCTTATTCACCTTTAATCAATTTAGTAGTTACGTCCTTACTAGTGATTTGGTCCATAGCTAATTTAATTCACCGAAATCTGAAAAAATCGGAGCATTGCTTGCATTTTTGCCTACATAATGTCCTTAAAACAATAAATTTCCTGTGTATTAAACACAGCGACGGATGTTAGTAAGTTTGAAAAAGCATTTAAAAGTTTTCAGCAGTGATGTGGTGCGGTATTAACAGACATGCTTCCAAAACTCTCTTCAGCCTTTAATTCAGTACCAGCACTGTATTCAGCGGTCGAAATGCGTTTTACACGTTATTGCTTTTGTATCAGCCACCAATTCCGAACGCACGTATTTATAGCTTCGCGTGTACAAAATTCTTTTAAGCGCCTAAACCAACAACATTTTTGCTATACTTGCTGTACTACTGGCAGCGACAAAATTTACGAATACCAGAATTTAATGTTCGTATGAACAATTTCTTACAGCATTCTTTCAGCCTATTTTAATCAGGAAATTAGAAAAATTATACTCTGCTGAGAATACCGTTATTCGTTTTGGAACGAACATCCAGAATACTTAACAGTGCATAGTGTTAATTTTCGTCAGTTCCTCGTTTGTCAGTTGTGGGCGTGGTTATGCTATATGTGTAGTTCTCTATTACTTATACTCACTGAACAAGACTGTCAGAGGAGATACCAGAACAACGTTTGTTTACAACTCACAAATGAGAAATCAGCTGTTATTTCTCATTCTGTAATAACTTATTATTGCTTTGTTGGGATTGAAGGCTGTTGGTCTTATAATTTATTGTAGCAACCAATCTGGACGAGAAATATTAAGTAATTAACAAAATGTTTAAAGTTCTTTATACAACGATACAACATTAACTGCGTTAAACACATAGTTATTTTGTGACCGCGATTTTATTTACGTTTTGGATCGTATTGAGGGAGTGCTACATTTAATATTCCTTTGTTCAACAGTCCATTCTTCAAGTGATCAAAGGGACGGCGTATCTCTTAACAGCGGCCACAAAGGATTGAACAGCCTCTCAGAGATGGCACCTCGTACACAAATCCAACTTAAGGTTAAAGGTTAAGGTAGCATCGGAAATGGTACACAACATATGAAGTTATGATTTACCTACGAAAGATTACGTGCTTATGGCAATACCTTGCGCTTACCTTTGGCTATTTGCTTCCGGCTCAAACTTGGGATCTAACGAACTGCAATACCAAACGAGTCAATGATATCTGCGTTTTCAGTTCTCAGGGACTCTCTCGTAATCGCCAAACGAATTTAAACGCAGTTAAACAAAAATTTAAAATTGTTATCCACCTTTTCGATTCATGTATCGTTTTCAGTTTATAACTTCTTGCAGTCGACCTATTATGAAGCCACAAAAACCTTATGTTTAGCATTCTACAGCCTGATATTAGATTAAAAATAGTCATTTATAAACGAAAATATCAGCAATTTTAAAAGTAGTATTTGCGTACTTGCTTTTGGGAAATGAAATCTATTTTAATGCTTCAAGACAAAACAGTGCCATCATTCCTTGTAACGGTGTATTAAATTTCGAAATGTAATTGACAGTCGCGAGGCATTGTCAAGTTTTCACGTGAACAAGAACAGCACATTTCGAACATTTTAATCAAACAGATGGGAAATGCCACTTCCACATAATTTACGTGATGAATTTCAGTATCACCTCGTATTCGCGTCTAGTGGTGTTACTAGTTCGAGAATATCAGACGGGCGTAGCATGTTACGGTACATCAAAACAGTGCTTACAACATTACCCACAACTTCATTTCAGATTGTGATACTGTTATCGCATGTGCTTATTTTGAAAGCTCCGTAGTTTGAACGCTTAACAAAATTTATTGCAGTAAAATTGTAAGCTCTGTGTTTCTACCATGGAAATACGGTTTCTGACTTCTGAAATGGAGTAGTTTGTCTACGCAGGGAAAGAATCCTATTTTGTACCCTGTCCAAGTTCTCCTTTCCATCTGCTATTTGTACTTGTTGATTTCTAAATAAGTTTACGTTTCAGGGATATCTTAACATAGTCAGAATAACTGCTTTTTGGAGTCATAAACCGACTGATGCAGACGTAAATAGAAAATAATAAAATAAATAAATGAACACAAATTATTGCTTTTGATTTGGCGTTTGTGAATATCATATGCGCATCCGGACGTGCAATTTGCACTCCTTAACACTATCCAAAAATGTAACAGTCTGGTGATAAAGTATGTTCAAGTAATTAAGATTTCCACAAGTCGAGATTTCGTAGAATCTTCCTTTGGTCGCTGCTGGCGCTTTTAACGTAAATCCTTCAAGATCATCACACACTTGCTATCGCATGTTGGTTAGGTTTTATGTAACGTTTAGTTAAATCCCAAGTTTGCTGAAGTAAATTTTTCTCATCATTTTTGTAAACTAAATGGAAAATATTGTTATAACAATTTGTTCTCCTTCATAAATGCTTGAAGTTGATTGCACGAATTGACTTGATTGGGGTGTATTTTTTTTTTTTTTAATTAGTGCGGTGTTAACTTGGCGATTTGGTTTGATTTATGCGTTCATATTTTTTCCTTGTGTAATGGAGATTATTTCGATAACTGTCCGGACAAGCGTAAAAATTATCTGATTTTTTGTTTCTAGTGTTTTACGGCATGCAGTTATCGAAAACCTGAGCAAGTATAAATTTGGAATCAAACAGTATTATTTAAAATCTCTACCCAAAAAGTGTTTTGCGATAGGGGACATCTGTAGTTTAAGTTCTTCGCTCATCTTTCAGCAATTCCTTTTTAACCGGTACTTTTTATTTCTTCAATCCAAGTAACATAGATCAAGCAGTATAAACGTTCACATTTTATTTTTCATCAGCTTTATGAAATCAATTTTTATAATTTCAATGTTACGTACATATATAACTGGCAAGAAAGTTTAATTACGCAAATCAATGGCTATTTGGACATACATGAGTGCTATCAGTTAAATATGTAAAGAATATAACTAAATAGTATTTTCGGTCTCTTGTAAGAATGTAATAACAGTTCGAAAATGATAAGGGTAAGCTATTGTTCAGGTTCCTGAAGATATTAATTTTCCTTTAAGCAAGTGAAACTGAAATCGATCCATAATGAATCGTAGGACAGTGGTGGATATAAATCTTAACTATAGTTACAACTTGTTTCACTGTTTTTAAGTACTTGTCCCTTTAACACAGATAGGCCTGACTCATCCTCTGTTACCCCCGGCCTTGAAAACCTCGGCCCGTCCTATTGGCCAGGGCTGGGGGACACAGTGACGCGGACTTAATAGCCCAGTGGCCGCGTCGCTGAAAACTGAAGTGAGCGGCCCTCTAGTCACTGTTTCATTACCCACAGGCTTACATTAACAACACGAGGCAATATCATACTCTAACTTACGAACATCTCTTTTATATGATGTACCCTAAGCAGTTTGTGATACAATGTTACTGAATTACTAGATTTAATTCGACCACCCAGTAACTAGGTCTGGTTACAGACAATTTCGGCAACTTCCACTCACAGGTCAGAAAACGGATTGATCGACGGAAATAACATTTTTTTTTTTTCAAGTTTGCAGTTGATTTGCGAGTTGCGTGAAACCATGCAAGCCTTATGGAAGTGATTTTTATACTTATTCATTTAGAGTCGAGGTATGATTGTTGCTGGGAAGGAATTGGGCCATGAGCTTTTCCGGCATTCGCCTGGACTGATTTCGGAAAAAAACATGGAAAACCGAAATCTGGATGGCTGGACGGGGATTTGAAGTCGCATCCACCCAAACGCGAGGCCAGAACGTTGCCACTCAGCCACGAAGCTCAGTAGGATTGTTCACACACATTATTGGATATTTTTTAAAACCATGGCTTAATTGTTAGTCGATGGTGAGGGCATTAGATCCGGGAGATTAGTACCGAGCGTGATGGTTATGCGCTAAGGCTCTGGCCTCTCATACGGGAGGACTTAAGTTCGAATTCCAGTCCACCCATCTAAATTTTGGTTTTCCATGGTTTCCCCAAATCAGTCAAGCTTAGTGCTGGGATGGTTCCTTCATAAAGCCATCGCTGAATTTCTTCCCGTTCCTTGCTCCCAGAACTTTCCCGTCTCTAATTACATCGACGTCGACGAGGCAAAAAAAACCAGAAGCAAAAAAAGGGGGGGGGGAAATTGGTGAGGACAACGAACTGGAAGGAATGCGGCAAAGGTTTTTTTCAATGAACTATCGAAGTTTTTACTGAAGTGATTTTGAAGTTTCATCTGGATGGCCAACGGAAAATCATGAAATGGAATTGAAAACGGGTCTTCCTGACTGCTACGCCAGAACATTAAAGCTTACCCACCAGGCATGGTGTGTTATTTCTAACGTGAAAGGATTATTGGTGTCCATCTTAGTCTAAAAAAAAAAAAAGGATCGCCGCTAAGGGGGTGTCCATTAACTTGAAATTCTTGGACAGTAGAGCTAAAAAAAAAAAAAAATGAAAACACTTTAGGGGCATATAACCGCCCTCCTAAGCCGATGCGAGCAAAAGTCGTACCTCCCTCGGCCAAGCTGCTAGGTGGATCAATAAATTATTATTCCTTAACAGGATTAGATTTTTAATCAGTTTGATTCTCAATTATTTATAATAATTTAGGTCTTTTCCTTAAAAAAAATTTTCGTGACAAAGCAAACAGTTTACCCCAAGTTCGTATTTTTTTTTTTTTTTATGCCTGTATTTATCTGATTTCCACCCGCCTCTCTGGCCAAGCGCGCTAATTCATTATGATGGTGTCCACCACTAGAAACAAGGTTATCTGGTCCCAGCATCCGTGGCTGAACAAATTTTCATCGATATAGCAGAGGTTATTGGTGTAGTTCCTATTTAGCAGACGTTACTGGTCCAAAAATACGTCGCAGTGGATATGGAGTGACATGTCGCTGTGCCGGAAGAACAACGACAGAACATCATAACACGTAATTTTATAGGGGGGGGGGGGAGGGGGTCATGTAACTCAAAGTAAGCACTTGAACATAAAATCTCGAATTTTTCAGTTCTGTCGTTGTTCTTCCTGGCCAGCGAAATGGCATTGTAGGCGGCAATTCGTCCGCAGGTTGGGTGGCTCCCTTGTTTTGTGTAGTAGGAGTAGGCCTCAAGGGCTTGTCACCTGGATTTAACCCCACCCTTCTCCATCTCTCATGAACAACACTCCTACACACTACATTTAATATATACTCCTTACATTGGTACATTGGTATCCACATACTACAGAACTAAACATAATCGGTAGGGCAACGGGAAACCACCGCAGTGAAATTTTCACGGTAAGTTATGTACCATATCCATATGTAGATTTTGCACAGTATGGACATTATCAGACTGACACCAATGCATATTTAAAACAACCCATGCTCAAGGCCAGGCTCGAAACAGGGATTGTAACAACCGATGTGGCGTGTAGATCTTAATATACCAGACAAGCTGTAACAGCGAGTTCTTTGATGTCACCCTTCAAGTTAATGCAGGGTTGCTTAGCTCTCGTGAAGAACTAAACTTTAAGGAATTAACTTATCTCAGTACTAGCCCACCAGATTAATCAGGTATTAATTATAACAAATATTTTTACCTAATTTAGTTGATTATATGAAATGTAAAACTGAAACATTTAAAAAATATGGCATTTGGTATCTGCAACAATACAACCAGTTATAATTGCTCGCTCTGGCCTCACATTCGGGAGGACGCCAGTTCGAATCCCCGTCCGAACATCCAGATTTGGGTTTTCCATGGTTTGCCCAAATCACTCCAGGCGAATGCCGGGATGCTTCCTTCAAAAGGCAATGGCCGTGTTCCTTCCCGTTCCTTGTTCCCACTCCCATCCCACCTCTAATGGCGTCGACGTCGATGAGGCGTTAAGCCATAAGGGAAAAAAATATAATTGTTCTAATTAAGTACCCAAGAGTAATAATTCTTTCAACTAAGCAGCGTTTCCCAGTACAGATACCACAGGACGGACACAACAAGTAATTAATTAAAGCTACCCATCCCCGAGGCCAGAGTCGAACTGTCTTCTTCTTTTTTTTTACTTATTATGGCTTTACGCCTCGTCGACATCGACGTAATTAGAGGCGGGATGGGACTGGGGACAAAGAATGGGAAGGAATTCGGCCATGGCCTTTTCTAGGAAGCATCGCGGCATTTGCCTAGAGTAATTTGGTGAAACCATGGAAAATCCAAATCTGGAAATTCGAATATGGAACGTTTACCCTAATGTCGACTGTCAGCGAAACGTTTATCTTATGTTCTGCCTGGTAAATGTAATTTTGTGAAATGTGTAGTTTGGGAACGTCCCGAAAGCTGCAATCTGGAAGGCCGGTACTCGTGGTCCAGTATTCGAACCTCTATGTAATGGCGTGCAGCCTCACTGGCGAGTAAATGTTAATTTACGTATACGAATACAATTCGGTAGAACGAATACGTTTATTCTTTATTCATCTGCATTGAGGGATTCTAGTGACAGAGTTTCTCCACACTTCAGCTCTTTTCCTTTATGATTGCCAGCGCCGTTTGGCCTGAAGCTGGTTTATCATTCTTCTAATCTTTGACTTTTGGATAAACGTTAAAAACATAGTACAGGTAATTACAATTTTTTAAACTGCTTAACGTCTCTTAACAGCGAGGTCTTTAGAGACGGGAAAGGATGGGGTTAAGGAATGGGAAGAAATTCGGCCATGGCCTTTTGAAGGAAGCATCCCGGCATTTACCTGGAGTGATTTGGGAAACCATGGAAAACCCAAATCTGGATGCCCGGACAGGGAGGGAATTACAGGAGTGCTATTATTTGTTGTAAGAAATCATTAAGTTGTTATCTACCAGATGACTCGAAATGGATAAATTTGGCGCCAATTTCTTGGATAATCTCTCTGCTGGGTAATTTATTACACTTTCTGAATTATGAAACGAACGTATTGTAGTTGCAAGACGAACACAAGCCTGGGATCGAAAGAGCGACTTGGCCACAATTACAGGTAGTTTTGTGAGATGTAGGAAATAATTTGTTTAAATTTATACACGGACTTCTTATAATAATTCTGTCCACACGACGTGTATTTTCTTCGCATATCACGATTTCTACATCTACATCTACATCTATACTCTGCAAATCACAAATACTGTGGGTGGCAGAGGATGCTAAGCACCAATCCTAATTCTGCGCATTCCAATCCCGAACAGATTGAGGAAAGATTTCTTCAGTATGTTGCATTACAAGACAAGATAAATACCTTATTGTTTTAATTCAATGCGTCCATCGCTGCTTAACTACTGTATGTAGGCAAATATCATTAATCATCTGTACACCTGTTGAGTAATTAAAACTTAAAATCCATTTGTATCCTTCTAGGGTGAGTGACGTGGAAGGGACATGACATTTTCTCATGTGCGACGCAACGTATAGTCGACAAATTAAATTACGAAGAACGTTGGCATTGTTTAATGTTTGGATTTTAATTCTAAACACAACATTCTAATCTTATTACAAAATTATCAAATAAAAAAAGCAGAAACCACAGAAAAACATGTACTCAACGAGTACGTAAACTTAACGACTCAAACCTTATTCAATTTAATAAACACAAAAAACAGCACTAAACACATAATTTCCACCAAAACACCAAACTTTAAATTAATATCATTATACATTCTATTCCTCCCACATACATACACATATTTAACTAAACAAAGTAAAAAAATTCACGCATTTTCTGTTTACAAGGTTCAAACTTCCCTCTAACAACACACGCTCGGCAAAACACTACTTGATAAACATTTTAATATCAGCAATGCGCATAATTAAAGTGCTTACTGTCATTATGTAAGACAGGTTAAGGAGTGGAGCAGAAGTGACGAGATTTGCGAAGGCAGAAGTGTTTGCTTGCCTCGAGGCATTAATAATTACGCTCAACATTAGATGTACAATGCTGGTTGAGGGAGTAGTTGGGACACCTCACGATACAAATGTTAAGTACACCATAATAGCTATATATAAATGTAATTGTGCTAACATTAAACAAATCTATCTGAAAAAAAAAATATTCAGAAAAAATTGTCTCACCAAACGTAGCTTGAGGAGAGGCGAAACTCGTCCGAAAAATAAAAAAAAAAGTTCTATTAGTTGCATAGGCGTTTTACTAAATAATGATTTATTATATTAGCGGTGTTGGTCTGTGTAAATATAGAATCCACTCCTTAACAGCTTTCTACGAAGCTTATAATCAAGGAAGCATTGGACGTAATTATACATTACTAATGTTTCGCATTCGGGAGGAATTGTGTTCGAATCCTCATCCTGCCATCCAGATTTCGGTTTTCCATGGTTTTTTCAAATCAGTCCATCAAATGGCTAAGTCGAATATCTTTCAGTTTCTTGCCCTCAGTCCCTATCCACCTCTAATGATCTCGACTTCGGTGAGACGTAAGGCAAAAAAAAAACCTATGCCAGCCCATTCAGACCTAGTCCGCCTAAGGACACAAAGGTAGCTGCCCAAATTATACATCCAGAACCAACGGATGAATCATCCTCAATAGTATCGCTATACCCTCAAGCCTTACACACAACTGAGAGGTTAGGGATATAATTCCGGAGTTTGATAAACATTCTTGTGATTGAAAATTATGCACCACCACCTCTCCTACCCCGCTGGTCAAGTCCGAACTGATGGAAATTATTTCCGCCATCGAGGATCGAACCAGTAACCTACGTATGAAGTGCTGTATACCATCGTGGTATCGGTAACGAGGAGACTTATACCATTTCAGTGTCCAAGGTAAACTGTTTTCGATCTCTTGCTCAGCAGAATCCAGAAGACAAACGCACAGAGAACGACATAAGAACAATAGAATTTTCGACTAAGCAAATTCTGATATACATTTCAGAGACACGCCGGGAAAGCTTTCGTTCACATAAGGAATTTCTGTTGCTTCAATAACGAAATATCAATTTGAAGAAGCCATGTTTTAATCGTACCACACAATCACCCATTAAAAACGGCCATATGATAAGTCGATACACGAAAAGAAATGTAAATATTATGTATTTAACTACACGAATTGGAACTGGCACTTTGGCAAAGTTATACATGCTAACCCAAGTATTAGATGTTGGCAAAGCCGATTTATTTAAGTAGGTAACAATTTTTTAAGTTGGTCGTTGCGTGTTTTTTGTATAAAAATGGCATTCTGTTTTATAGCAACTAATTTTAATTTTTCCTTATTTGTATTAGACTCTTCTAGAGTTATTTATGATCACAAGGGAAAGTACATTACAGGACGGACACAACATTTAATTAAAACCACCCGTGCCCTGGGCCGGACTCAAGCCAGCGACTCTGAGGGTAGCTGGCTAACACCAGGCTGGGTTACTCGCATCAGATAAACACTGTGCTGCTTTCCCGTCGTGCCTATTGCGTGTTTATAGTTTGGAGCAAACAATCACTGTAGCTGAGTATGGGTTGACTCATCGGAAGCATCAGCCAAGCTGGTGCACTTACCAAGCATTTCCACGAACTCATCAAGGAGTTTGCTGAGCTTGACAACTATTTCATGGCGTCATACACAACACGATAAGAACTTTGATACCGAAACAGTGCGATTTCCTCGACTTTCAAGGGCAACTGATGGCTAACTTGCAGGTCCCGGCAACGGATTCGCTAGCCTTCCAGAAATCACTTACAGTGGTTTCTTCGTAAAGACCATGGCTGATTTCCTTTCCTTGTTGAGCATCTCCTTTTGGTGCTAATGAAGTAGAGGAAAAAAACTTAATGGATCTACAGGAACTAAATATCCATTTCAACGCAATATCCATCAATATTACAGTTTCTTTGGGTTTTGTAATCATATAGTTTGGTTTTTTTTTGTCCTGTTTTTGAGCACTATTAAAATATTTCAGGACACATTCACTTCTTTGATATTTTATGGTTCCGTGATTTTTGAAAGATAAACGGAACTCTTTCAGAGTCACTCATTTCTCTGTTCATCTGTCGCACCATTATAACTTCCGAATACTTAAATTTAGAAAATTTGTGATTGCACATTACTTTACTTGTTACTAACCTTAAAAGTAAAATTATGAAGTTAAAAATAATTATAAGGGATTTAGTAAGAGTCTGATAGAAAAATTTTCTTTGGATAATTTTCGTAAGTGTCAAACGAAAGCTGGCAACCCACCAACTCACATAATGTTTTAATTTATCTTTTTATTCCACGATGTGTGCAAGCTATGAACTAAAAACCATAGCAAAATCTAATGCCTCTCATTTATTTTCGAACATACTGGTACTAAAATTTTTTCAAACTTTACAGTGATACCCAGTAACCTAAAGCTGACACGAAAACTTTCCTTAGTTTTCGCATAATAACTAAATGTTGAATTTTAACAATAATGGTACTTTAGCAGTTTTTTTTAGAAAAAAAAAACACATGTACCATTTGATAGATAATTTCTTGAATCGGTTTATAAATATGTCGCGAAAACAGATATTCTGAAATTTTCAAAGGTCCACAACAAATTTTTCCAAGTGAACTATTTCTTGTTTGATTTGTATATACCTTTCAAAGATAATTTCCAAACACGATGACAGATTTTATTTACGACACGTTAATTGTGATTCTAGCTTCAAGGTTAAAAGCTGCAATCCTTAGAGGCAAGAATAAAGAGCGGTATTTTATGAAAGTCCTGAAAGGAAATCCATTACTGACTGTATTCATTAACCATTCCGACATTTGCCCGAACTGATATCTGCCAACCGAAATTTAGTTACCCACATCCATATTTGAATTCGTGGACTCGCTATTACTAGTCTAATGGCTTATTCGTTGTGATATCATGCTCGAATCATGTACGATACAACGATCATTACACATTAAGCTGTCTCATAAAAATATAACATGTCTAAGTATAAAACCTATTCAACACAGTTTCATCATAAAAATGATTTTAGAAAAAGTTAATATGTCTCATCTTTTCATGTCAAATATGGTATCATCTCAGTCGATACAGGAATAAAGGGATAGTGTAGTTCGCTTCAGCGCATTACTTCAGAGGTGGAAGGCTAAGAATGTTTCATAAACGAGCTATGTGCATGCAACAGGTTGGAGAGAGGCGTACCGTGTAATATGTTATGAAAACTGGAAGGGCCGGGCATCAGCGTCAACGTAATATCATCGCTTACGAAGGCCATTTATGTAAAGATGTTATCGATTCTATGCATTGTAAATCTAATCTCTACACGCTACAGCCGATACAGACGTTACCTTAGACTTGTGTATGTTGTGTGGCATTTGACCTCTGGCGTAACCAATGTTTTAAGTTATAAAAGGTATACTGATGACCATTCTGGTTTAGTAATTTCCTCTATTCACATTAATTTGGTAGATATCTAAAGCGGAATGGAAATGTCACACCACCAAACTTGAAGAATATCTGTTTATCTTTTATTCATACGGGAATAATTTTACATTACGCAAAACAAGCTATTTACATTTTCACCACATAATATACTGAATATTTTATTGGAAGTTCTTACCTTTTCACAGTAATGATTAAGAAAAAATGACTTTAACACCAGATTTGTAACTAAGAAGCTAGTTTCAAAATTTAACTGGACAGTTCATTAATTCTTAAACTTAATTGTAACTAAGTATTAGTGTTTCTGTTTTCTGTATATTCTGCACATAAGATAGACTAATCTATAACCACCTTCATTTACGTGCGTGCTCTGGAAGATAAAATGTTTTTGGAGTCAAAACCAGCAAGTATTCCTTTCATTGATGTTACTGAATACAAAACTTTCTTGCCAAGCTTTTAAAGAAAAGGTCTAATAAATCAAGTATTCTGACAATCTCTTTATCAGCTATCAGTTGATTATTGGAGATTCTCCTGTAGTTGTTTGTTAAACATTTGTAAATGAAAATACCGTCTCTTAACAATTGTTATTTTATTCCGCTGTACAAGATTAATAGAAGAAGGTCAATCATCAACCGTCAAACTGGGAGTGTGTTAGGCCATGGAAGGTAGAAGAGATAAACAGACAGCCAGTGAAGGTAAGACTTATGGGTCAGAATGTCGTTGAGTGAGTCATTTGCAAAGCACCATCCTTCACCGAACAACATAGCATTTCCATCAACAAAACTGAATTCATCACCAACATCAGAAATGCACCCACTTAATTCCATTGGGGAACGCAATGATTCGAAGGAATAACGCCTTCAAAAATCTTAGAGAATGCATAACTCAATACATCAAAGGAATAAGATAACTGTTGTTAAGAGACGGTATTTTTATTTATTTATCTTTATACAGGTGATGACTGTGAACAGCTGCAGGGCGACCTGGATAGAATATCTAAATGGAATGAAGATAAATGCCAAGAAAATTCAGCTTATTAGGTACACAGATAAAACAAAAATGTTAATTACGACTATAGGGTGGGGTCAGAATTGCTTGTTGAAAGCTTGAAGTGTAGATATCTTGGCATAACGTTTGATAGCAAACTCAATTGGGCAGAGCACATTCGGCAGGTGGTAGGAAAAGACTACAAAATCCTTCATTTGCTGGGAAGGGTGATGAGAGGATGTACCAGAGAAGTTAGGGAGGTGGGTTACAAAACTTTGGTCAGACCATTGGTTGAATATGGTGGTGTAGTTTGGGACCATCATCTTGGTTATCAAATACAGGAATTGGGAAGTGTACAAAGAAGAGAAGCTAGATTTGTTTGTGCAAATTATCGCAGGATCCAGTCAGTAACTGATATGATATGGGAGCTGGGTTGGGACTCTTTGGAGGATAGGAGGAGGGTGAAGAGAGTGCTGGGAATGTACAGGGCATATGTTGGTGATGGAGCTTGGAGGGATATTGGTCAAAGAATTAAGAATAGTGCATGGAAGGGGAAACACGACCATGACCACAAGCTTGCGCTCGATTTTAAGCATAAGGGAATTGGATTTTTTTTTTGGTAAGGGTGTCAGGGATGGGAACAAATTACCAAGTGTAGTGATGAATAACTTTCCAAAAATGCTTAAAGAATTAGAATTAAAATTTGTGAATCTTAATAGTAAATGCGGTAGGAATTTTACATTACAATTATAAAAGAAAATTTTAAAAAGAAAATACAATACGCTCCATTAAATAATTTTGGTTGAATATGAATCAGATAAAAATGTAAATGATATTAAGAATTGCGAATGCTACCTTATTCTATCAAACCTTTGGATGTTTTAAAGTATTTATGCCAAAATAACTTAATTACTTTGTATCAGAATATAGTTGCAGCTTTCAGACTTTTACTAACACTCCCTGTCTCTTTAGCTACCGGAGGAAAAGTTTTCCAAATTAAAATTAATAAAACACTACTTGGGAAGTTCAAGAAGCTAAACAAAACTTATAACTCTGTTGTTAATTTCTATTGAATCTACATTGGCTGCCAGTTTATACTACGGATTTACTAAAGTTAAAGTTAAAACTATAATAGATTGTTGCAATTGGTTTCATTGTTTTAAAGTAGTTTATATTTTCAATTCCTACATTTTTTGTAGTCTTCAAACATTACAATTAAGGATTATTTTAAAGGAAAAAACATTTAAAGGATAACATTTCGAAGACTTGCATCAAACTGAGAAACGCTACCGCACTACCCTGATAACAGAATGTCCACGCTAGAACATATTGCTCAGTATTGTGTAGTGAATGTCTCAGGTCTCCCATTTGAAATGGGTGACAAACGTTCCGCGATTTCTGCCTACGAACAGTCTCAACTCTCAAGACACCCCATTTGTCCCCATAATGTGTGGAGAAAATCGCTTTATTTTGTCTCTGAGACAGAAATCTCGCAACTTTGTCTCCTAGTGCCGACAGTGCCGAACATAGGCGAATTACTATTTTGGGTAACGTGATTTAAATTTTTCCTAGTTGATATTACGACAGAGAAATTGTACTCTTATCTTTATCGGTCTCTTCTTCTTCTCCCTCCCACCCTAAACCCAATGCAAGAGCAGGACGTCTGTTACAAACAGTTTGTGCTTTACTATGAAGGAATCGGAGGCATTTTGGAACACCGTACTCCGAATATCTACCATATTAGACTCGTGGAAGTATAATGGGCCCAGTTCAAATCTCAGCTTAAGTTTCCCTGCCGTCCTGATTACGCTTTTGAAGTAGTTGTCCGTAATAAGCAAATTTTAGAGTAGTCACCAAGCTCTGGTTCATAAAATACACAAACAAATCAACATATGCCGCACAGAAAATAACCTAAATTATTCAAAGACAGATGATGACACTTACTTTCCTCCATTAGTTGATAAGAAACCTGATAAAGATGCAACAATGGAAAGTATTTCTCACGTATACGCCCACTCCATATGAATCTGAAACGGCACAAAATATTATACTACACTAAGGCTGTGTGGTAGGAAAAATAAAATGTAACGCCGAAATAAGTTAAAAGAAACAGCTAGTGTGTTGCGATGATGGTAAAGTATAAATGTTTGTTGTGCTGGGCTATCAGTGACTATTCACTGCAGTATATATGATAGTGTATCGAATTTAGCACACCTGCTGAATAGAAATTTAGTTATCTGAATGCGAAATTATTAGGCAAAAATATAGGTTAGCTTATGCCTCACCAGTTCCGATCAAAATGAAATAGTTCTTCTGCCTACAAACTTTCTTTTGTTTAGTGCTTTACGCCTCTTCGACGTCGAGGTCTATAATTGGGAGAAGATTGGATACAAGGAACGGGAAATTCGGCACTGAATTTTAAAGAAACCTTTTATTTTGCTTCTGGCTTTATACCACGACGACGTTGAGGACATTAAAGGGGGAAAGGACTGGGGAAAAGGAACGGGAACGAATTCGGCCACGTTCTGTTGAAGGAAGCACCCCGGCATTCGACTGGAGTGATTTCGGTAAACCACGGAAAACCGAAGTCTAGATGGCCTGACGGGGATCTGAACCTTCGAGTCCGAGCGTTACCATTCACCCACCAGGCTCGACCCTAGACTTTCTGTAGGATGCTCTTAATAGCCTGTCGGACCCCCAGGGAGAGCGTGTGTGACCGCCATTACTTATGTTGAGGGCCGGATTAAGACAGCGCGGGGCCCCTAGCAAATGTGAAGAGGCCCTTGATTTTTGCCGTCCGGGGGGAAATTGTAGAGCTAAAAAAAAAAGGTTGCCCATCTAGCCTAGGTGCGGGGCCCCCCTAGGAACCGCGAGGCCCCCTATAAGGCGCTGAGGCCCCCTAGAAGGCGCGAGGCCCGTAGCAATTGATACCTCCTGCTACGTGGTTAATCCGGTACTGCTTATGTTCTGTGTGATTAGTGTTATTTCGTTTGTGAATTATGTAGCAATTGGGGACCGTCCCAGAATTCGATCTAACAATTACAGAAACCGCGCAAAACCCATATCAGAACAGTCGGTACGCCAGGGCCGAAGTTTACCCTAGACCCAGTATTACGGTGCACATGCAAACTAGTGGGTACAGTAAGCATTCTCACACTAAAAATATTTGGGTCATGACCACGCTCGGTCATTCGAGTCCCCATCCTGGTATCCGAATTTGGGTTTTGAATGGTTTCTCCAAATCTCTCCAGGCGAGATGCAGAGATGTTTTCTTCAAAAAGGCCATAGCCGAATTCATTCCTGTTCCTTGTCGCCAGTCCCATCTGCCTCCAACGATCTCGACGTCGACGAGGCGTAAAGCCATAAGTAAAAAAAAAAAAAAAAAAAAGACATATTGTTTAATAACAGCTAAATAAGACGTTTTTAAATACCTCCTACCCTTAGTTCTAGATTAGTAGAGATTATTCTAATATTTCTGTAGGGCTAATGTAATAGTAGTGTAGATGGAAGGTTATACGATAGGTAGATCCACTGTAGATTCCATTCTGTACGTCGGTTTCAAACTTGTAGTCGGAACAGTACCACTAACCGAGCAATCATAAAATCAGTAGCAGCGCTCTGCGATTTGAAAAACCGTTGGTTGAATCCCAGAAAGATGAATTCGATGAAAGGTTCTTTTTTTTTATCAAGGGAAGGAATTTCGGCATTCTGTATTCTGTTTCGCTTCTTTTATGCTTTGAGTGTAGTAGCTGCTCTTCCTTGAAGTAAACAATCTGAATAAAGTAAAGCATTTATCCCCTCAGATTTTATTGCGAGTAGTAAAGTTCTGTATCCAGCTGTAAAACGAGTCGAATTTCCTACTGTATTCGGAGATTAACTATGAATAATTTGTATGTTATTGCTCTACTGCTCTCTTTAGAGTGTAGTTTAAGGTGTGTTCTTTCGTATCACTTCCTACGCATTTATTTCCGGTCCTCTTGTCGTCAAAAGCCTGGAAATGGGTTTTAAACTTAATCCCCGAAGTGAACAAGCATGTTCGCTTGCAAGCGCCCAAGAGAAGCTTTCATTGCATACACATGTGCTAAGCTGGAAGCCTACAACACTCGGTTTCTGTTCTTCACTGATTCTAATTACGTGTTTCCAACGTTCCTAAAAGAACAGTATGCTCCAGTATAATCTGCACACTAGTAGAAAGCGATTAATATTAGTAATTGACGACTGGAAGTATTTTTCAGTTATTGTTTGAAGAAAAAGGGTGACTGGACTATTGTCTCTGAATTTTACGTATAAAAATTCTCTCATTTATTACATGTGAAACTGTAATTAGAATTTAGTACAATTTTCTGTGTTGTTATGAACATCCAGTTTTCTTGTTTTCCTTTTATTCTTCTGGCTTTAACCTCGTCGACGTCGGTGTCATTAGAGGTGGGAAGGAATGCGGGGGAAAGGAACGGAAAGGAATTCTGCCATGACCTTTCAAAGAAACCACCCCGACATTCCCCTGGAGTGATTTGGGAACGCCCAAATCTGGTTGGCTGGACCGGGATTCGAACCCGCGTCCTCCTGTATGCGAAGCCAGAGCGTTACCGCTCACCCACTACGCTCGGTAACATCCACTTTTGACGTTGATTATTAATTCTTGGGAAAATCTCAGAATTATTTAATTGCCTGCAGACACACTTCAAGTGATACCATTTGGTCTTTTAGCTAACAGTTTTCTTTCCACCTTTATTACACACGCTTACACAATCGCATTCTTTGTACCTGCCACAAATTGCAAGACGGAATTTCAGTGATCTATTACTATCAGGAAACTTTAGTTCTAAGACCGACTGGCTAATTGCAGTGAACATTGTCATGCTCTCCGGTGAGAAGTCTATCATTTCTCTCAGCTGTGTCGCGGGTGACCCCGGAGCCTTAGTTGCTAGCGTACTGGCTTCACATTCCAAGGGTCACTGATTTGAATCGAACGTTGGGCATCGTTAATACATTAATGAATCCAGCAGAGATTATTGTGTTTATTAATTTTGGTCCTAACAGCTACTACTAAATTTTGACACTCGAACCACTAATCAATGTTTATAAAATGCTCTCTGGTAACTAGACGAGTTATCGAAGTGTTATCACACGATATTTAGGCGATTACGTTCACATCACCAGAAGATGGTGACAGTGAATGTGATCTTCGATCCTTAACTCGGCTAGTTACCAGAGATAATTTTATAAATTCTCAACGCCTAGAGAAACCTCGTTCTTACGGAATAATCAGTGGTTTCGAGATAATTTACAAGTGATTTACCTCCAGAGAAAGATTTTCTGTTAGCAAATTAGAAATACGTTTCTAATGAGGAAGGTTCTACCTTTTCTCGACCCATGTAAAGTATAAATTCAAACTTGCATAAATTAGTATCACTTTTTGAATTAATAAAATTGCCGCTGACATTGAAGGACTGATGTTAAGTTTGATAACATTCTAAGACTTATTTAAAGAATTGTAAAACTTAACAACATTCGAAAAAAACCTTTTATACCTCCTGCATCAAATGATTTCCTCATAAAAAGATTTTTTTTTATTATTACTTTAAATTTTTATTTTTTTGTTTTACGAATAAAAATTCTTATTTCAAACAATGATATCTAACAAAAAAATACCAAATATGCGTCAAACACAGACATTTAGTTTGATAAGGAATTTAATATAGTTAATCTGTGTTCAATTTCAGATTAGTCTTCCAGTGTTCATATTCCCAACAATCTGGCTATCTTTGAGCAGTTATGTCTGAAGTATCAAATAATAGAATAATCGGTTCAAACAACATTTTTAGCTGCAAATTTATTTGCAGTCTTTTTTGGCGTCGTGTGATAAAAGCGTGGACTTCTTTTATTGCCGAACTGATGCCACCTACGTGAAAAATGAGATACAGAATTTTGTTGCTTGACAAACGATGTGCTTGTCTTGAGAGTGATGTGCAGCGGGCATCCTCTCCTCATGACGTGTTGAGACCTTAGGGAAATAGCGAACATCTGAAAAATGACAGCTCCAGACCATCCCGGGGTCGACATCTCCCAACACTTTATCAGACATTCTCGTTACTTCCGTACGGGCTTCCTTTTTGATAAGACTTGTCTCCACTTTTCTCCAGTGTTCTTACCTTATCATATTGACAATAGCATTGTAAAAACAATGGACAACAAAATAACGAACTGCAGTGTTACCGCGTATAAGGGCTTCCTTTTGCCAGCGCCAGTAGCAGTCTGAAACCTTTCACACCATTGTCTGCAGTTCTCTAACAAGAAAATTAAATAAGTAAAAATAAATTTCAAGATTCCATAGAGGAAAGTAGTTTTAGTGGCTAAAGATAACAGAGTATTGGTGAAATAATTAATTACGTGTTCAAAATAATAGTATTTTTTAAAAATCATTTATAAACTCGATGGGTTCGGATATGAAGGAAAATTTTGCTGTTTCAGAGATATCAGCTCTTAGTAGTATCTGAATTTTTTATTTATACTTTTAGGCTGTTTATATTATATATATTCTTTTTCGGTGTATTTACGTAGCTCATAAAATTCGAAAAGATAACGTGTGAATATGAGATGGGATTATCGGCTCTAACATTTCGCAGAACGCAGGTTCAAATTACCGTCCGGCTATCCATATTTCGGTTTTGAATAGTTTCCCGATATCATTCCAGTCGAATGTTGGGACGATTTCTTCGAAAAGCCATGGTCGAACTCCTTTCCGTTCCTTGCCCCCAACACTCTCCCACCTCGGCGTCGACGAGTCGTAACACTCGAAGTAATGAAAAGTGATTATGTTTTATGTGCTTATGGCTTTACGTCTAGTAGTCTTCACGGTCATGAGAGGCGGGAAAGGACTGGAGACAAGGAACGGGAAGGAATTCGGCCGCGGCCTTTTGAGGGAACCATCCCACCATTCGCTTGGAGTGATTTGGGGAAACCTTGGAGAACCCAAATCTGGATGGCTGGACCGGGATTCGAACCCACGTCCTCCCGAATGCGAGACCAAGAAATTATCATTTTCTGGGAAATAATGGTTTTTTTCACGTTTCAGCCATTCAGTGTACTGTACTTGTTGCAACACTATGATGTACTAAACCATCTTAATAGAACGATAAATGCGCTATTATGTTTCGGATTGTCGCTACTAATTACATTTGTAGCTTCTTGATTAGTAATATAGACGCTTTATTGTTCTTCATTAAGTGTGTTAAGACATGCATATCATGTGTTCCTAACGCAGGATAGTAACTATAGTTAACAGTGCACTTATAGTCGACATAAAATAGTATCTACCTTTGATTTAAGTAAATTCGATTTCAGCTTTACCCTTCAGTTTGCACCGGTCAAAGTGTTTGGTGATGAGCTTGTCTGTTTAGGTGGATCATTTGTTGTACAGCATGTGCAGAAGGAAGTACTCATCTTGTTAGCGAAATAATACCGTTGAGAAGTATTGTTTAACTCTCAGTTAAAGTATGTTTGATTTACTTTATACTGAATGTGAATATGCAAATGTGATTGCGATGAAATAAATAATCATAGGTTTTCCTAGTTCAAACGAGAAGAATTTTCCTATCACGGGTAGCTTCTGTATCGGAATATGGGTACCTAAACTCTTGCGTGTTTCTTTAATCGGCACTGATGTCGAATTTACGTTCCTCACTAAAAATTAAGCTTCAAACATAAATTGATCTAACTTCTCGTGCCGTTCACAACAAAAAGTTTTTTATACTCTACAACGCGGCGCTCGGAACCTAAAATCAACACGTGCTGTCGGTACATACGATGTCAACTTTAGTATCCTATATATACTTATGTCGTAGGCTGATAGTGGAATCCATCGTTTTCTAAGAACTTCACGCAAAGAGGGGAGGTAGTGCAGAGCGATATAGTTACATTATCTGACGCCTGTTTTTAATTTATTTATTTTTTGTATTTTTGTGCGTGTGTTTTTTTTTCATAATTAAGTGACTTAGTGCAGTGTAGCTTCTCTGAATCTACAGTATCCCCAAGGGGCTCACGACTTGTAGAACCTGGGTTGTTACCCATCTGAATCTACCATTGCCCTTCTGTCAACGTTCTTTTTGATCTCCCTTCGTCAAATCATGTTATTTTTTCTGATACTGGTGGTATTTTAGGGTTCTGGGAAAGGTTTCGACTAAGTACAAAATATATAAACTAGTAAATTTAGGAGAATGTCTAATTCAGGGTTTAGATTACAGGTCAAATGGAGAGGTTTGATTAAAAAAGAAAGATATGTTTGTAATTAGATTTTACCAGCAATTGTTCTATATAACAGAACAGTGATTTTCAGGAGGCTGAAAATGACTTTGGATGCATAGCTATGAAATAGTATGGTTAGAGGCTTTGAAAATGGATATCTGTATACTTAGCTTGTCGACGATTGGTAAGCTTGCCTTAATAATCTGGCAGCATTACGAAAGCGGTCTACATTTCCGATAGCACAGATGCTGCTAAAAGACTTTTCGCAATATCATTACTCAACCACCACCGTGTTACTGATTCAAAGATCTGAAAGCCATGGGATGACAAATCGAAACTATAAGAGTAATGTTGTTATGATTTCCAACTCTAATTACTCAGGGTAGTGTTATTTGGATGTGGGGGTTATACTGAAAGCTTTCCCCGTGTTTCTTTCTGGTGGCTGTGGGAAGATCATGTAATGACTGTTATGAACAGATAGCGTTGTTGACACCATCTTGTTCTTCGAAGTTTAGTAGTAACGCAGTGGAAAGTTAAGACACGGTCGTTACCAGTCTGTTCACTGTGGATATAATCTGTCACAATATCATGAGTTTTGCTAAGCAGTTTGTTCCATTAGAAGGAATGCAGCCTCAAAATCAGAACAGATGACATTCTGTTTTGGACCTTGTTTCTAAGAATGAAGAATTCCCCCTCCCCTTGTAAGATATGAGACGTCACTCCGCTGTTGTTGGTTTTAACTCTGTGGGTGGAAATAACTGAGTGAAGTCTTCTTTCACTCACACTTATTCGTTTAACTGGATAAAATTTTTTGTTCGGGCTACTCGAGTGGACGAGAATTTGATCCCCGCCCGGCCATCCTGGTTTCGGTTTTTCCATGGTTTCCCGGAGAATGCCGGTAGGGTTTATTCATAAAAGCCATGGTTGATTTCCTTCCCGAACATCATCCCCACAATTCTTTATTGGCAGTAAGGACCTAGTCGAAGAGCCGTAAAACCGTATGAAGGGAAAAAAATTAATAGTCTTACATGACTATGACACAGCATGAGTTGTTACCGTTAGCTAAATCGACCTTTAACTTGTTGTCCTAAATGATTCCCGTACAGCGGAGGAGATTATAACAATGGGAATAAGTATATGGCCTAATATCAACGTTACTTCGCATTAAGTAGTTTAATGGTGTTGGTGAACACTAGGTAAAATAAGGGCTATGATCTTAATAACGAGAAGTAAAAGATCTCAGTTTTCGATGTGTTAAAAAAATGGATTTTCAGTTTTGTTACATAAAATGCAAGTACCAGTTTAGATCCATAACGATAACTTTTGGTGTAAGGAATTATTGGCTATTTAAAGAGACGACTATGTTGAGGTTAATTGTTAATAGAAAAATATGCAATTTTTACGAGGGTTTTACGGTAAGCCATCGTCTAGTTCATCAGAGCCCGGAGAGGATTGTGGGTAACGAACTGGAAGAATTTTTTCTTGTGACTTTATAACGTCATCGACGTTGAGATCATTAGAGAATGTATAGGACTGAGGGGAAGGAACAGGAAGAAATTTGGCCATTGCCTTTTTAATGAACCTGAAGTGATTTCTGAAAACCATGGTAAATTGTAAACTGAATGGCAGGACTTCTATTCGAACCTGCCTCCTCCCAAATGCGAGGCCGGGGCGTTACAACTAATACACTATGCTCGTTGATCGGGAAAGAAATCTGTAACGTTATTCATGAAGGGATCATCCCAAGATTTACCCGTAATGATTTAGGGAAACTATTGAAAAATAATTAAAGTTTAGCGGCTTTCGTTACATTAATTTAAAATCTTTCCAGCTTTTCATTCCATATCGACATAAATGTCAGTATTGTCGATTCTGTTGTTTCTTTACCTAGAATTTGAGATTACAGAGGTTTTAGAATTTCAAATACATCTTTGGTTTTAGTTTATTCCTGCAGAATATTTGTATTGCTACGCTGGTGGGAAATTGAGAGTTTGCAGGGACCCTGATTAGTCCTTAGCTGTGATTCCATTTGTTGGCTACAGGCTGCAGTAAATATTAACCCTGCAATACGTATTGTGTAGTGCAGCATTTCTCGTCCTTTTTCATTCCGATCACGAGTAAAATGTCAAAAACAATTCTTCGGACCACTATCTTATGTGGGCCTAATTTTTTAGCGATGTATATTTTATTAGCATGTGGGACATACTGTATTGTACCATTATAACATAATGTAAGTAGAAAGCATAGTCTGAATTCCTACGGAAATACAGTTATGAAATTGGAAGCGGAATATTAAAATGAATTAGTTATTGATCAGACTCTTGATATGCGTTTCAACCAAATGAATAATAATGTTCTGCCTGTAGACAACCTGTCCTACAGGTTGAAAATCACTGGTTTAGTACATCAAGGACACAGGATAATGTACAGTATGTAGAACGCCGTATCTTGTGGGTATGAGCCAGCTGATAACTGCTAAATACCGAGACCGTGGCATGATATGATACTATCAATTACCTCGCATGCCTTCGCATAGGATTTTGTTACTATATGCATCTTTTAACGGTTGTTTTATTTTTAACTGTTATTTTAATCTTTAACTATGGCAGTATAAAAATTGTTTTACTTTTCTTCTGATTCGTGAATTTGTAAGTAGAAAAGTCGGAGCTATTCTACAAATTGATGGTTCAATCCAAAAATCATACGGCTAGGGTAGGATTTTACTCACCTGGTGAGGTATTACCTTGGTTTCTACTTTTTGCTTTACCCCTCGTCGACGGCTAAGGTCATTAGAGGCGGAATGGGACTGGGGACAAGGAACGGGAAGGAATTCGTACATGGCCTTTTTGAAGGAAGAATTCCGGCATTTGCCTGGAGTGATTTGGGGAAACCACGGAAAACCCAAATCTGGATGCCCGAACGGAGATTCGAACCCGCGTCCTCCCGAATGCGAGGCCAGAAAGTTACCCATTCACCCACCACGCTCGGTAGCTTGGTTTCAAGCACTCAGATTTCTCTCTTCTCTCTCTCGTTACAGTCACAATGGATTACGTAGACCCCAGCTTCTTGTTTGCACCGGTAGCTGCTGTGACTCGAGAGGGGGGGGGGGTTACAAACAAGGCCATACGACTGTTAGTATCAGATTTGCTAAATCTCGAGCGTTTATCCTAGAGTGGAATGATCGTGCTGCCATCTGTCTGCGAAACGTGTAACTTGTGTTCTGTATGAAAAGTGTATTGTTGTTTGTGAAATGTTTAGTTGCCTAACCGCTGCGGGAAGTCACTTAAAAACTGTAATTAAGACGACCTTTAGGCTGGATCCAGTGTGGTGGCGTCTTAAACCCCCAGAGCCACACTGTGGGGTAGATATTAGATAAAGCCAGATTTGGCTGCATCCTTCCTGACCAACAGTGGAGACAAATATTGTGTGTTCACGTGTCTAAGGCTAGCAGTGTCACCTCACCAAAAATATTAATACTGCAGCCTGCCACACACTCACCTCTTATCAGAGCGAAATGGGTATGTGCAATAAGCCCGGAACATATAACAACAGATATTCGAAATCTGGATGGCCAGACGGGTATTCAAACCCGCGTTCACCCGACCGGAATTCTTCTTCCTTCTTATTCAGATAGGTGATATGGCACTAAGATTCATAAATTAACCTGACGAGCTGCTACAGCTAGTATCACAATTTAAGAAACCTGATACAATGATTGAATTTTAACATTTCGTGAAATATCAATTGCTGTTACTAATTTTTGCGAGTAATATCATGAGAAGTGTAATAGTTTTTGGATAGACTATATTACCCTCTTCGAATCTCTCCCTCACATAGGGAGGGAAACATTTCTTTAAAAGTTAGATAAAAATTACAGGTAGATTTTATTTATTGATGAGGGATGTTGTTGGTTTCAGTGTTTTGAAGATGTATTAAGTTAAGCTTAAGGATTCCGTCCTGGATTAATTAGAATTTTATGGCTTTAGGCCTCGTCGATGTTGAGGTCATTAAAGCCGGAAGAGGATGGGGCAACAAACGGAATTTGGAAAAATCCTTTTGAAGGAACCATCCCAACATTCGCCTGGTGTGACTGAAATTTTGATAGACGGAAGGAGGTTTGAACCCATGGCCTCCCGAATGCCGGTCCAGAGCGTGCTCACTCACCACGCTGAGAAACTGAGAACCCTGAAGAGGGATTTGGAAAAATTTATTTCTTGTATTACAAATTTTACAATGAGAAATTTCTTCCATCGCTTTCCATGGTTTTGCGATATTGCTATAGGTAAATGCCTGTATGGTCCATCGATAAGGGCCGTTGCCAATTTCATTCCGCACAGTCCAATCTGGTTTGCGGTGACCCAGATCTTGATGAGCCGTAAAGCCCTAAGTAATTTTCAAAACAAGAAACTTAGATTGTCTAAGTTGCCTGTCTGCTGTGCTAGAGGGAACTCTGATAGAGACCAGGGATTGTCTGACACCGTATTATTAACACGGCTGGCGGTGAGAACACTTTAGTTCTTACTTCTGTCTGGAGCTTCGTGAGAACTACCTCAGTTCAGCGGAGATGGCGAAATGTTTGTGTTGCTGGACGGAGAGATACAGGGTGAATCCTCGTAGACATCAGGAAAGTGTATTTCATATCGGGACAGGAACGTAAATAGTGCAGCCTAGGAGAAAGATTTATCTTATGCAGAATTTACTCTGCATCCTGCTTGTTGTGGGAATCTAAGGATGTTATTTTAAGCACACACTTCAAATAAAGAAGTTTAATCTCTACTTCCTGACCAACTCAGTTATCACTTGCATACGATGCCAGCTGCACTGAATTCGTGTGATAAATGAGGATGCTCCAACTCTATTAATTTAATTCTGTTTAATTTTTCTTGCTAGGTACGGTGGCAAGAATATACAGCACACCATTTTTGTGTATGCTTGTATTTCAGCTACCACATTCGTAATATTTCGATGCACTTTTCACTGAACTTTTCTCTCTTCCAAGATTAAAGTAGAAGTACATTCAATTCGAAACATTCGATTATCCTTAAAATATGTTAATTTTTCTTAACCACGAGTGCCGTGTTCAAAGAAGAGAATGTTGAAACAGATAATCCATGAAGTATCTGTAACGTGCGCCATTGGTGAGCGGTTACGCTCTGGCCTTGCATTCGGTAGGACGTGGGTTCATATCCCCCGTCAGGCCAGCCAGATTTGGGTTTTCTATGGTTTCCCCAAATCAGGCGGATTCCGGGATGGTTCTTTCAAAAAGGCCATTACCAAATTCTTTTCCGTGCCTTGTTTGCAGTCTCTGTTTTCTTTAACGCCCACAGTGTGAGCTAGACGCAAAGTCACACGAAAGAAAAAACATACATACTACTCGAATGATTAAGTTTATTTCTTCTAAGAAGTTTCATGAAAGCTGGCCCTTGCGTGTACTTCTTTAGCTTTACGGATATCACATTCAAACATGAAAAAAGAAAGAATTCATTAATTGGACAGATATCCGAAACCAGTCATTACTCCTCTGATTATTTTTAATGAGATTCGGTAACTTGTGGCGTACAGGAACCTTGCTATACCCTATTCAATTAACATAGGCTGCTCAAGGTCATTCCGCTCTATCCCCACTCCTCTGCCTTTAACCCTACACGCGAAGGGGAAATTTGCCTACCTGTACGCAGCGTTCAGGTGAGGAGCAGTGCAAGGGGAATATGACCTGTAGCCACCATTTGAGCTTACATAAGATACAAAATATTTTTCTTATCAAGACAAACTCAACATCTATCCATCTGCTGATGTCTCAGGCAGTACATGAGTTTTGCATTTATCCTTTAAATTTGCTTTGAGAAAACCTGATAGTGAATCTAGTTACATTGGTTCGCATTGTAACTTGCAAATCTATCGTCTGTGGGAAGAATCTAGTTATACAAATATAAGCGCTGAGTGGGGACAATGTCGCTTAGCGCATGCGAGAGAGGTGTTTCGTCTCGTTTACAAAATTCCGCGAAGTGCAGATTCTAACTCTTAATTGAAAGCTCTAGTCATGTTCTATCGACGGGTAAATACACTGTTATCAAATTATTACTGTGTGCTTGTAAGGATTTGAAGTTAAAAATAATCAACAGTCAACACTATCTCGGACTACACTCGTCAAAAACCGAAGGAGGAATGTGGAAATTGCTTACCGCTGGAAAGACTGTCTCACCAGCAATCCAGTGACAGTCATGAACCCCGCATGAGCCAGTTAAGTAGAGTCGGGAATGCAAGAATATCTCCACGGTGGGGGACGAGCAACGGCGCGAGTGCATCTACAAATCAAAATCGATGTCACTAGCATCACTCGATAGAAAATCTTAAGCTGAGTCGAAAGATACCTCATATTGCATCAATAAAATGAGATTACATCGGAACTTGTGAATAGTCTTTCTATCTGCCCCGCCAATAATCTACGCTAACAGCCAATTCCAACAACCAACGCCACCAATCCCGTTCCGCGCTGTTTATAAGCAACCCCATCACCCACAGACAACAATGACGGCAGAGTATACGACCGCTGAAACGTCGTATTATACAAACGTACCCACTCGACTAGTTTCCCAACAAAAGTGTACTTTTGTTTGTGAAATGTGTAGCTTGGGGACCATGTAGGTGACCGCGGAAAACCGCCTAAAAACATCTTTTGTACCTCCCCAATCTAGTATGGTTGGGCCTTGGCACACTGGCAATGTTAGAGGTAGAGGAAGAAAGGAGTGACCATTACACCATTTATTTAGCCTCGTTTGGCAATTTCGGTCAGGTAGCATGTCTTTTACGTGTTACATATTAGTATTATGTGCATTTTTGTAACACGGTGTAACTGTAATTCACTGCATTGCTAGTTCCAGAGCACATTAAAAATTACTCCTCCGTTTTTCTCTTGAAATTAACGTAGTAACAGCTTATGCGTCCTGGACAAACTGTGCTGTTGTACCGTTGTCTGCACATGAGTTAACGTGACGACTCAGTTTAACGCGATCTGCACTGCCTTCTTCCGGAACAATTCGTGCTCTCCGAATCGTAATGCGAAATGGCGGTGCCAATTCCGTATGTACTGCACAGCGAGAGTAATATATTAAAATATCTGCGTTTCAAAAAAGCCGAGAATGTTCTTGTCTCCAACAGAATGTTTCGTAATACACCTTCGTTCACGGCAGGTTAAAAAAATGAAGTTTTTGGAATTGCAAAGTTGAATAAGCTCTATATTATATCAAACACGCAGTAATGACGTGGAGGGATTTGCTGTCCAACATTATGCACGTGTTGCTGTTTCAACTTCTCATTAGTTGCTAGATTGCTGTTGTTTCATTTCAAGAAGTGTTTTAATTTCTGTGGACCGAGCGTGGTGGTGTAACGGATAGCGTTCTGGCCTCGCATTCGGGAGGACGGCGGTTCGAATCCCCGTCCGGGCATCCAGATTTGGGTTCTCCATGGTTTCCCCAAATCACTCCAGGTGAATGCCGGGATGCTTCCTTCAAAAGGCCATGGCCGAATTCCTTCCCATTCCTTGCCCCCATCCTTTCCCGTCTCTAAAGACCACGTTGTTAAAAAGGGACGTTAAACTGTTTAAAAAAAAAAAAAATTCTGTGGTAAAAATACCAACACCAAAGGTTGATGGGAACAGTACAGTGTAGTAGCATGCTTTTTAAGGAAACTGGAAATGTTTCACTCGGTTTTCAATTTGTTTCTTCACTAATTCTCCCGTTCCAAAACCAATGTGCCCGGAGTCAGCGATACTAGCTTTTGCATTGCAGGAGTCGCCGGTTCAAGTCCGACTTCCAGTTTGGATGTTCTTAATAAAGTTTTGTATTGTTTTATGTGGTTAGTAGTTATCCGGGGCAATATAATATGGACTGATTAACTTTGAACTGCTTCAAATTTGAAATGGATTTTTTTTTTTACATTATAGACGGGAAGGGGCTGGGGACAAATAATGGGAAGGAATTCGGCCATGGCCCTTTGAAGGAAGCATCCTGGCATTCACCTGAAGTGAGTTGGGGAAACCATTAAAGACTAAATTTGAATGCCGGCACAGGGATTCAAACCCGCGTCCTCCCCAATGCAAGGCCAGAGCTTTACCGCTCTCTCATTACGCTCGGTTTGAAAAGGATCATCTGTAAATTCAGGATGTAAGAAGTTAAGTAGCGTATATTATTCGGCTTTTGAGTTGTGCTCTTTAAATCTACATCATTTTGCCTAATATCCATTTTATTACAGTGTAGGTTACCCGAGGGGAGCTTGGTAAGTGCTTGTTCCGTGGCATGAGAGTTCCTGGGATAATGCTAAAAGGTGGCTCTCTGTCGCGGAATGCTGGCTTCAAGATTGATAAATTTTAGTAATCATTTATGCTAGATTGCGTTCATTACTTTTTTGGTTGTTTTTTTCAGGCGACAGAGAGCTCATTTTTACAAATTCCTCTGTTATCACGTATACGAAACATCACACTGTTATTTGAGTACTGACACCATTACTATCTTCTCGCAGCACAAAGTAAGGAATATGACAAACGTTGACTAGACCCTCTATTTTGAATTGATAATATTTGCTGTTTTTCTTCATTTATTTTTTAAAATAATATTGTTTACACTACGCTCGATGACTGAAACAGATATCAAAATTTCTGGTGATAAAAATTCAGTTTTCTCTGCGTCAAAAAGAATTGTTGAAAAATTATTTTTTAACAAACCTTTATATCAGATATTCGCGTACTAAATATTATGTAAGTCAGGCATACTAGCTCAACGTGGTAAATCGTCATCTTATGTCATACGTCTAGAAATTAATCTAAGATCCGGTAATCATTTGGGAGAATATTGAGAAATTTTCTACATTACACCTTAAAACTACACACTATACAAACAGAAAAAAAAAGTAGCAGTGAGCTTGATGACAATCACTACAGTTCTTTACTCCAGAACGTTTTTAATGACCTTACTTAAAATACACATTCAAATTATGTGTTTTTGCGGCCATGTAGGAGCTACAGTTTTATATTTCTGAACTTTCGAAAACTGTATTTACAAACTAGTTACTAGCATTACTGTAGTGCATAGAACGGATGACAACCAGCTAACACAGCATTTAGTTAAAACCATCAATGCCCCAACCGAATTTGAACCGGTGATCTGTGTAAGGCAGCGCGCTAGTTCTTTAGCTGCCGGTGCTGGCCTGAACAAAGTTAAACGCTGTATAAGAAAGACTCTTGATACAAGCAGATAGGCATAAACCCTGTTCACTCCGAACTGGCGACTGAAGGTCATGTTCCCTGGCTTCGTTCCTCACAACCCCTTCCCATCCTACCTCTACTAGTTGACCGCTGTGTCCAAGTAAGCGACTGACAAATTTCCTTTTCGCATGTATGGGTCAGGACAGCATAGTGGGGATAGAGCAGACTGACCTTGAGCCGCCTCTGTTAACTAACATTCTATAGCAAATATCAAATGAGTTATAAGCTGCTGTATACGAGTGTTTTATACACAAAGGACTTCGTAATATCTCTAAAACGAAGTATTTGAGTAAAAATGTTTTAAGTAAAAGTTAATTGATGTGAATGGCGAAAACAGAATGGATTATGCACGTTTTATTTTAAGTGCGTTTCCAATGTAATTTCAAGATGAACATTTTTAAATCGAAACCAAAATATTTTATTGTTTATTTTTCTTCTTTGCACAACAGTAAACAAATTTCATATAGACCATTTTTCAATCTAGTTCTTAGTTTGGAAGATATTCGAAAAACAAACTGCGATCAAAAGAAGTCGTACCTTAGCACCTTGATGCACCTCTATTTGTATTAACTTTAATAACAAAATCATCGATAGTTCTATCGGATCACCGTAGTAAATGATCAGAGTGATGCCTTTCTACCTCAGGGTACTCTGTAATTCTTTGAAGGAAATATTAATCAGTACCCAAAAGCACTTATTTTTTAATATTGGATCTAGCATGCCATATACTCTCCTTCATGTTTTGTGGAATCTTTGAAATATCAGCATCAGTAATTTAACTCTAAGGAAACGCCCTAATCAAAATTTTGAGGATGTTATGTCAGAAGATCGAGATGGTATGATAACCTTTTGTTCGATATTTTTTGTTAAGTTGTCTGACAAATTACAGAGCTAAACTGAAAGATACTTAATATGAAACTCGTTAACTTTTACACAAGGAAGAAGAATAAACAATAGAAAATATATTGGTTTCTATTTTAAAAAAAACTTACGTTGACCTTGAAATTAGTTTTAAAATATATTCAAAATAAATCTTCAATGATACATTTTCATTTCCTCCTTAATATCAGTTAACATTTACTGAAAATATTATTCCCTCAAATAATTCGTTTTCGAAATATTTAAAAGTACCAGCTCACTTCGTACTTTCGATCATCAGACCATACCACAAGGTTTAGTCTTGTGTGTTTTCACTATAGTACGGCTTGCCTACCCGCCACCCCACCCTGATTACGTTTTTACGGCACTTTTCTGTAATAACCTGGGCGAATGCTGGCAGGTTCATATCCAGATGGCCTTCATACTGGGCGGTAAGACTCTCAGTGTAGTAAGTGGAGCTCCGTATTACCTTTTACGATATAGGATCTATATTAGAGGCGAAGTCCTCAGATGGCAGATTGACCTTAAGAGTTTCATTCCTGGTGGCTACTCATTTGACATCAGACTGAAAGTGCCTTTGGGTCAATTCTGATCGTTCCTTGGCTTAATCAGTCGTCATTTCATATCTACTCGTTCTGCCGACTGACGACGACTATGGAAAGCAGTGGAGCGAACTCAACAGTAAACGACTCAACTTTGTTTCGTATATTTTGAAATTTCAGGAATTTCGGTAAAATAATTTGATTTGCATTTGTAACGATATTCTCTCACCATATTCATTATTCCATACTTTTATCAGAAACAAGTGTTCCTACTTTGATCGACTCATGTTCAGCCGGAAATTTATTTACGGACATTTAAAATGATCTTTGGTGTATCGCATAGCTCAGTCGGCTGCATCACCTTTGCATTGGGTTAGGAAGTTGAGAACCCTTGCCTCAGATTTCTGATAGTAGTATTTGAACAACCGGGAGACATCTGAGCATCTAGCTAAAATTATATTTAAAAAGGTTAGAGCTTTAAAATAAATGAATTTGTTGTATTTTTTAATTGACTAACATAAGAAAAATGGCATAAACAGTTTGATTTCATTTTCTGAGAAGAAGAATTTATAAAGTTTCAAAAATTTAAAGGATCCAACAACTTTTGAGATGATCCTTTAAAAAATATTTTTGAATTCCAGATGTTTTAGCAAAATAAAATGTGCACTGTTTCTTTATTTTAAGTCACTTTGTTTCAGTATTGTAGTTAACCAATACATTGCCGTAAAACTCAATTACGATTTATGAATTTTCGGTTTACCACATTTAAAATATAGTTTTCATGCTTAAATGATATTCTTTACTGTCATAAGCCTATCAGACTCTGATTCCGCCGATAGAAGAAAATTTTCTTTCAGTATCTCGGTAGGTAGGGCAACAAGACAGTTGTTGATAATAAATTTCGTGTACTATATACACACCGTCCTCGCAAATCATAATTGTCTGAATATCTGGTCTAATCTATGCGAGATGAAGGTAGCTTAACTGGATCTTCCTGGTTAGTAACTGAAGATGCAAATATGATTGTATGATATGAAATAAGTAGATACGCTACCGTTTGATTAATAGCATCAGTAACAAGAACAATGATAAATTAGCTACAGAATTTAAGACACCAGAACAGTAGAAGACAAAAAAGCTAATTCAAAAAAATTCCGAGCTGATAGCTATGTGTACTTATGGAGAAGAAAAGTAAACAAAACGGATGCTCCCAAAAATTTATGATATTGTATGTCATAGAACTGACGTTGGGCTCAAACTGATAAAAGAACGGTTCTTATAAGTGGGATATTAAGCGTTAAGCACACCTCTTAACTGAGAATTGGGTCACTTGAGGCTTACGGTTGACCAACAAGTTGTTTAACTGAGAATCTGAGTGGTTCTCGCTTGTTTGCTTCTAGGGAATACAGACCTTGTGTGCGCAGCGCGATTCATCTTCCTGTAGCTGCCCATTACTTGTGTTAAACATCATAGTCTCACACTGAAACAAGGGCCAAGGAATGTAGTTGTTAGTGGAAACGAACACAGACGAGCTTACAAGTAAGTGATTATTTAGTTGAGAGAACTGCTCGGTAAACATTGATTGCGGCTAATAGGGATGAGGCTCCCTGTAAGCGTTTCCCTGATTGCGTAACTCCAGTATTGGTTAGGTAAGTATTCAGCAGAGATTAGCTTCCGAACATTGGCTCTTACGCATTTCGGCAAAACTTTGTAGCAAGAAAAATGTTTTGTTTCAATGTGGAATAATAGGTGAAGTTTCTGTTTCAATATTACGACTTACAATTTGAGTAAAAATATTTTTCTAAAGGCAGTAAGGAATTGTCAAAAAATTATGTTCTAAAAATTTACATTCCTCATAGCCTGCATTCTAGATAGCTTCTGGTTTTTTTTTTCCGAAAGAGGAATTAAAGGTAATAATCAAATAAATAGTTGATTTACTATTGTTAGTACCTTTTAGCTTTCTTAGGAATGGGTCCTGGTTTAGATTATTTCCATTTTAAAAAAGGTGAGACACACAATAACTTAATACATCTTGGTTTAGGTTACCAATTATGAATACGGTTAGGCCTCTACATATGTTTGTTTGCAACGTGAAATGAACCCAGTTCATGATACAGATATTTAAATGATGTTAGGAAAGTTGAAGGGCCGGTAGATCATATTATCCGAGAATATAATCTTTTGCTTGTTTCTAAACGTCAATCACCGATGCTGTGTCAGTAAATAGGATGGTTTCAAGTTTCTTATAATGACGCGAGTAATTTCGTTACCAGTGTCGTTGTACGGAATGAGATTTGTGAGTTATCACTGTAGAAAGCGGTTTGATCCACGATCGAACATCCAGATTTGGGTTTTCCATGGTTTTCTTAAATCACTCCAGACGAATGCCGGGATGGTTCCTATAAAATTCCTTCCCATTCCTTGGCACAGTCCTTTCCCACCTCTAATGACCTCTATGTTGACGAGGTGTAAAGCCATAAAAAAACGATAGATAGCGACGCTCTCGTTGGTACCCCTTCCTCGTCCTATCAACATACGTTTATATACCAGGGACAGTCCAAATAGTGAATGAACTGTCATATCAAACTAGAGAAAGCGAGGTGCACGGGAAAAATGCTTTGTGTTTGTTAATGATGAAGATACTATAGGTCCTGGCAGTGTGTTGGCTAACGTCAGCCTGTGGCATACATGGCTGCTTTAATTAACTGTTAACATGTGTTGAATATTAACCGCATGGAAGAATTCTTCATACAATTGCGAATACAGTGAAAGAACTTGCAAGTGGCTCAATTGCCGAATGCCATTTTAATGAATAAAAACAGTACTTTCGAGTACCATTTTTTGTGTGATCGACTACTCACTTTGCGACTAAATGTAAAACATTAAGTTTTGATATATTGAACACAACCGATAACATAGTCCAACCATTACTGCCCCAAATGATCTAGCATGTTGGGTGAGCGAGGCTCGCATTCCGGAAGATGCGGATTAAAATCCCAACCGAACCATCTAGATTTCGATTATACATGGTTTCCCGAAATCACTTCAGGTGAATACCGGGATGGTTTTTTTTCAAAAGGCCATGGTCGATTTCCACCCCATTCCTTGTCCGCAATCCCTTCCTTCCACTAATGACCACGACAACGACTCGTAAAGCCCTAAGCAGAAAGAAAATGCAACTAATTAAATAACGGTACAGAAGATAGTACCTACAAATGCGCAGTTTGACATTTTTGAATACAATAATGTTTTTCTGTGATATAGATATTTACCCACAGTCGCAGTTATCGTATTAAAGTGACTGAACCAGTGAACCGTGCTTGAAAGTAGTGACTTGCCTGAGGAACACGATACGTTCCTTTGTAAGCTAAACATAGCTTGCGGTGCTATATTGCAGTGTCACACAAATACAGAGAACGTCCAGCTAATCTAATAGCCCTTCAAAGGCACCGGCGAATCCGCATGTCACGTGTCACCACGGAGGTCACGCACAGCTTGTTCACTGTTGCATTTACGCAACTCTGATTGGAATATTTAAATGAAGCGTGAAAGTGTTTCATTTCAGTAAGAAGTACAAGATTCCTTCTTTCAGTTTTTATGTTAAAATTGAGTGAGAGAAATTGTGTATTGCCGTGGAGTATAATCCATAATAAATGAATCGTCAGTCTTTGACCCAGAATGTAGTTTTCCGCGCTTATCCAAATTAGCTCTTCATTGGATTCAGTTTGGGACTTCACAAGGAAGCCTAAGACAATACACCGCAACTCGCCAGTTTCAACCTGTTAAAGAATGTTCATTATATTTTCGTAGGCCATATAAAGTATAAAATATTAATTTCTTACAAGTGATATCTGTGTATCATTTAATTTAATTCTTACTCAAAGTCTCAACAGCACGCCACAGTTATTTTATTTAACCCCTTGCCGTACCATTTAGGTCGGCGAAATCCGTGCCCATGAGGTTGGGGACGCGCGCTAAACGGCCAGCGTGATGCGCGAGACAATCGCAATATAAACCGAAGTGCCGATACCTGTTATTAGATTGTTCGTGGTTTAATTAATATGATAAATGACCAGTCCACCATACAGTTCACTTTAAACTTGTTTTTATTTTCAAAGAAAACACGACGTCAAAGATACTGATTACATGCGTACATACAATCCAGAGATTGCATACAACACTTCTTCCACAGACAATACAGTCCTCAGCCGTCGTAAATTGAGCCGGTTAAAACTGTTTCACTGTCTCGGATGTTCGCTTTATATAAGCTTCATCGAAATTTCGAGAACACTTCAAAGGATTCCGACAGATATTTATCGAACATTAACAATACTTAAACAATTGAAACATATTAAAAACAATCAGAATGAATACATAATCCCTTACAATCATTACAAAATGGTCAGAAATGGAAATTAAAGATACTTAAACACAAAATTATTCACAGAAATCATTTTAAACTGTAGCAAATTGTCCTTTAGACATCGTAACTTGCCTTAATACTTGGAATTACAAACATTTAAGCAATTCTCTTGCACAATTCTGTTATTAAACATATCAAATGGCCTCTAAGTAATTTCTTTTCATAAAACAAAGTCTATATACATTGATTTACACTAAATTGCAAAACAAACATATAAGATCCTATTCAACCAAATTCTAGCTTACTACAATTGCTTCATAAAATACAATTCAATTTAATTTTAGGTTTGAGAGCTGTTACACTGTTATATAGCAATAAGCTTACTTGTTCCACGCAATACTGTTCTTGTAGACGTCAACACTAATTTAATCCTTGTTCTTTTTTTATGAATATATTTTTTATACAATATCTCAATCAATACTTCAAAATATTAGTACTATAAATCCTGCATAATAGACAAGAAATAATAGTTTCAAAACTAATTTATAGAACAATGCTTTAATAGAAATTATAATCTTCCTGGACGTCTTCAGGAATGACTTCTTCAGAAGTAATGTAATAACGAGACGCCTAAAGTAAATATTGTCAACAAAAAATTTAATTACAAGAATAAATGCTCCCCGTGCACAAATATCTAATAGGAAAATACTTACAACTCTAAAAATTGGTAGTCCGACATGCTATTGGTCCGCACTTCGTTCCAAGAGTCTCATTCGTGATGTTTAGTTTGGCTCGCATTTGTTTCCACGAGTCTGACTCCTGATATCCATGTTTGGTCCAAAATAGTTATCAGGAGTCAAACTCGTCAAAGTACGGAAAGGGGTTAACAGAGAATAAAGATATTTAGACTCAAAGAGAAGGTATGCTTCGGGAAATATATAAAAGATTTAAATATCTTTCTGCAAACTCAAATTCCAAAACAAATTTAATTATTCCAGAATTTCATATACAATTTTATTTCAAGATCATACTAAGGTTATTCATGGCTCCTCCTTATAATTGTGTTTGCTTCTGCCCCGTCAGCCTTTAATAAGGTTATACATCAGAAGCGGTGTTTTCAGGGTTGTTCGTTTTGCTTCTGACAGACTCTTAAGATAACACCGTGTGTTATTTTCCTGTCAAAGATTATAGTTGTCTAAGGTGAAGGTTTCCTTGAAATTTTCAACCTTCAGAGAATATATCTAAAATCCGAATACTTTGAGGAAGAAAATTTCAGCTAACAAATCGTAATGACGAAGTCAGCTATTTATTTTTATTTATTACACAGGTTTATGGTAGTTACTAAATGCTGATAATATTTTATCCGTGTCCTGGAAGTTAGTTTTATTTTTAAATCAATTATGGTGCAGCTGGGAGAATAAAAATGGTATAAAGACATGTAAATTTAATGAGTTGTGGAGCAAATTTTTCTCGTTTCTAACGTTACTAAAATGTAAAATGACTTAAATATAAACTCAGGACTCAAAACTGGAAATCTCTTTTCATCATCTCGATCCTGACTAGTCATACTGAATTGTCGAAATAAGCAAAACATGCGTTAATTGATTGTTTCTCCAGTTGAAGCCTTCCTGTCTCTTAAATATATTCTGTAGCTTCGATGGCGGGAATCAAGCCAGAGACTTTTGCATTTGTAATCAACGCCAGAAGCCACAAAATCGTGACTATCCAAATGTGTGATTCACCTATTTTGCACAGACCCACTCCAAAAAAAAATGGTAGCGAGTCCCGGGATTTGTCTTGGTCGCCCCCAGTTTTCAAAATATTGAGGTCAAAAGTTGTGGCGTAGGATGCGTGGTGTAGCTGAAATACCTGTGACTTTCACGGTAGCATGAAGCGGTGTGAACATTGGATTCCGAATTTGCGGACGCATATTCGAAACCGCTTACTGGTTTTTTTACCATCAATATTTTCATAATATAAACATTTTGTTCGAGAGATAAAGTATTTTATCAATCACCTTGTAAAATTGAATGACAATAAATGACAGTGTTTAGTTTTACTGTAAACTTTTTTTTTTTTTTTGCTTGCCTCGATGGCAGCGCGTTATTAGAGGCGGGATGGGATTGGGGCAGGGAACGGGAAGGAATTCGGCCACGGCCTTTTTAAAGGAAGCATCCCGGAATGCGCCCGGAGTAATTTGGGGAAACCATGGAAAACCAAAATCTGGATGTCCGGGCGGGGATTCGAACCCGCGTCCTCCCGACTGCGAGGCCAGAACGTTAACCATTTACCCACCACGCTCGATTTTTTTTGTATATGTTCAGAAAAATTATAGGCTACATTGCGGGGTAATAGTTATTTATTGTGGGCCCAAAGATGTAGGTTGAGCTTGGTGTTGCGCATGATGCAGGAGATAATTAGTTTCACATGTTATCACAACAAATGTAACTACTGTATATTTTTGCAATCCTCGACCCAGAAAATCAGAGCTGGCCGGTTTTCTGAGTCATATAGCAGTGCTGCTCGCATCAAACCGTTGGAATAGTTTTAAAGCTGATGTCTGACTTTGTGATCATATTCTTTTTAGAACCGAGCCTGGTGAGTGAGCTGTTACGCTCGGGCCCAACATTCGGGACGACTCGGATTCAAATCCCCGTCCGGCACCCAAATTACTGTTTTCAATGGTCCCAAAATCACTCAATGTCTCCTTGAAAAGGCCATGGAGGAATTCTTTCCCGATCCTTGCCCTCATTTTCTCTCGGCTCTAATGACGTCGACGTAGACTAGACGTTATGGCCGAAGAAAAAAGTTAGAACGAATTGATATGAGTTACAAATAAAGCGTGGCTTTGTTTTCAGTAACCGTATGGTTCAAGTATCTTTGATGGCTTTTAATACGTATGTTTTTAGTTTTTTTCAGAAATCTACAGAGAACAGATAATCAGTTCTGTGGTTAGATCAAATACAATACAATCACAGAGGATTCAGCTAAATTAGGATGCTCGTAACGTATGTCAGAGGACTGAAAGTCTCTAATATGTCTTATGTAATCAGATGGGGTACAAGTGCCTTTATTTTGCTAGTTCACTATAGTTTACGGACACAAAGCAAATAACCTAAACACTCACTTTTTCCATTCCTCTTGGAATATACAAAGGTGATTTTAATTAATTATTGAATTCCTTTTGTGATGCAGTGGGACTAATTTATTCGCATAATTGAATGAAAAACTGTTTATTCAAAACAAAAACAAAAACAAAAATTAGCTGGTTGTGTTGTGCAAGTGGATGAATGCCAAAAATACAGTTAAATGTAGGTTTCAGAAACTCAGTTGTTTTTAACATAGTAAACCTTGTTCACTCAAGAGACTTAATTGTTGCGTTACAAGAAGTGAACACTGGTGAAAGTCAGGTCACACAAAAATATTTAATACGGTACGGAAAAAATCTTCTATGGTATTTGCATTCGGAGAATGAATACCGGCTACACACAGGTCGGTTTTTGGTAGTATCAGGCGAATTGCTGTATTTTCCTTGGTAAGGACCGAGCGTGGCGGGTGGCCTCGCATTCGGGAGGACGAGTGTTCGAATCCCCATCCAGCCATCCAGATTTGGGTTTTCCATGTTTTCCCGACATCACTCCAGGCGAATGCCTCTATGGTTCTTGCAAAAGGCCATGACTGAATTCCTTCCCGTTCCTTGCCCCCAGTCTTTTTGCGCCACTAATATTGATAACAACGAGGGGTAAAACCTGAAGCCAAAAAAAAAAAAAAAAAAAAAACCTTGATAATGTCATGGTGTATTTCAAGCTTTAATAATATACTTGTTGTACACAGAACCAGTAAATCTGTTTGAATTATATGATCCATCGATTCTTTGTATGTACAAGAACGTAATGAAACTACTCGGAAAATAGTTGTTGTAGAAGATTGTAATTAATTACTCAGCCACATCGAGGAAGCCATCTTAAACTTAAACTTGGTGTTTTGTAAACTGGTTTGCGAAAATTTACAGGAAATTCTGGAGGTTGCTGGGTGATTTTAACTTTCACCAATGTATGTAATAAACTTCTTACCCTTTTCACTGGCAGGTAGTTTCTTGAATAACACTACCGCCAATAAACCTTTTATTTGACTTTTATTTCGTCAAAACACTCAAAAAAACATACATGAATAAGACATCAGAATAATTGCACCCTAGTAATAAAAAAAAATGACATATGGTCGTGTTTACAACGTTCTGTGCGAGGTTTTTCTGCTCGCAACTCCGGAGCTTGAATAGGCGTTGTAGAGTATTCTCGAACACATCAAAGAGGCTGAAAGTATTTTCTCGAGTGCTTAAAATCACTTCAACAACTGAAATCATGCAAAAACAATTAGAACATGTAAAAAATTACTTGGAATCAACAGAATTAAAAAAAAATGAAAATACAAAATTGTTTACTAGTATTTGAACATCTAACTGAAAAAAATTAAACAATTCAAAACATTCGAAACACAAACATTATTAATTACAGTATTTTAATTAACATTTCACATACCGTATTGCTCTTAGTCAGATTGCAGTTAATTCAAACTGTCTGAGTCAATCACAATAATACTCATTCACAAAAAAAATTATACGTATTTACAATTAATGACTGCGTATTTCTCCAGACACATACAGGGTGTCCAGAAAAGGACTCCCTGATTTCAAAATTAAATATCTCGAAAACAAAGATCGATAGAGGAATGAAGTAAACGGTATGTTTATTGTGACAGCTGTAAGAAGTGTATACAGCAGTGTGAAATAATAGTTACAAAAGCTGCTAACAGATGGCGCTGTACAGCTCATATTAGCATACATAAGTGAAATAATCGTATGAAAACAATCTTTGCAATCACATCACAATGTTTTCAAAATGTTCACCATTGGTACTACAGAATGGTGGAACTGATCGTCCTGATCTTCGGATCACTATTTAGGCATTACGTATGGCGATTACAGCGCCATCTGTTAGCAGCTTTTGTAACTATTATTTCAAACTGCTGTATACACTTCTTACAGCTGTCACGATAAACATACCGTTTACTGCATTCCTCTATCGATCTTTGTTTTCGAGATATTTAATTTTGAAATCAGGGAGTCCTTTTCTGGACACCCTGTACGTTCTGAACTATAGAATTGAAGATGGGTCCTGAGAGCTATTACAACGTACTGGTGTGTTCAGGAAATAGCGTTTAGCTCAAAAGTAAATCCATGGGCTTGGTGACAGAGTTTATATAGGCCGTGCATTCTGGCTGAACCCATTGTTTAATGCAGAATCAGAACAACAGAACTTTGTGCCATATCACATATGATCAAGTAGGTCTATTAAAAAATATTGTATTCACCGGGCTTTGAACCCGTAACAAAGATTTCTGAGAAAGAGTTTGGAGTGAAAGCGATGCTACAACCTAATAAAAAAAATATAATTTATAATTCGCGGTGTATTTTACTGTTCTTTGTTTAAAATGTGTTAAGAGAAAAATGATTTTAAGTAATCGTTTGATATTAGTAGCGAAATACTAAATTTTCTAAAGTCGTTTAATCTTTCTCTTATGTTTGCGTATTTCTGGTGATTTATTACATGTTTCGTCAGTCAGGATTTGATCCATTGGCCGCAATATGAAGAACAGGAAAAGTAGACAGCGTTTAATCAAAACACCGGCAACTGCAAAGTGGCTTAGCTGATGATCCATCAACTCAAGTGGCCAACCACCGGTGTGCTTCAAGTCCAAACTCTCGCGTTACCTGAAGTACTCTCATGTCAAGTTGGGCTATAGCGATATAAGCGCGGGGAATAGGTGGCAACAGTACATCAGCGAAATGAGTTCTCTGAACTTTCTTATTTTGTTCATTTTTTAAAAGCAAAAATTGTTTTAAAGTGACATTGTCTCAACTTGGTTTGTGGATCCTCTTAGTTATATCATGATTTAATGGCGTTTCAGTTTATTGAGTTATCCACACCAAGTCCCTTTCTTCCCCAGAGGTCATCTGTAGACTGTGCTGCGATGAAAATCGAGCCATATAAAATGCAACTATATCTTGTGCAGTTTGGTATCAAAGGAATGATAACTAGGCAGGACGAATTAATAGTTAATCATTGGTTTAAAAATTACAACCATCTTATTATTTACTTTTCAATGTAACGGCACCCTAATTAGGATGCTAAAATTTGTTTCCGTTGTAGTGTTTCCTGGAGTCCTTAGTGTGGTTATCTCATCCAATTTTGAAAGTTCTGTTTCATTTATAAATGCTTGTGTCTCACAATATTTCCTCACTAAACTGTCTTTATAAGTCTTTCGCAAATTTATGATTTTTCATATTTTCTTTTTAATAAATTTAATAATATTCGTTAGTTGACCCTTGGATATATTTTTTCTTCATTCATTCCTGCTAAACAGATAAAGAAACACAATGGTATTGGAGCGTCAGGCATTTCTTTCTTTTATTAAACGCTGAACGCCAATTATAGTTTCGATTTAAATGCGTGTAGTATTTGGGTATCGCGCTGCAATCCATTACAACAAATTAAACCCTTGGATCTGTAAATAACAGAGAATTCCAGGAACATTGTACTCTCCACTGTTCCAGATAAAACGGCAATAGTGTTTCTGGTTGGCCTTTCATATTTCTGTTTCACACTGCTCGTGAAATAAAATCACCAGTATTGAGATGGTTTTATAAATGACGACAATTTCCTTACCTAAATTGAAATCCAATTGCTATATGTTTTTTTTTTTTTTTTTTTTTTTTTATAAAAACTCTTCCTCGTATTTTGATTCAGTCCTAACTAGCCTCTATCTTTTTGGTAGGTAAATAAATAAAAAACTAGCAACTCTATAATTTGAACGAATAGTCTGTCGATATAAATGTTTGGGTCTTCAACACTTGATATTCGAACGATGTGTAATTTCTTCTATCTGTTTGTTGTTACGGTCAACAACGTGGAGGTTGGTTGGATACTAACTCAGGATGAGTTCTAAGGTCAGAGTTTGTCAGTTCCTTACCACTGTGTCGGTTATGTAGGTAGATATCTGCAATGACTGCTGTTAAGTGTAGTGTGTAAAACGTATTACGTTGTGGACATATAAAGACGGAAAAAAATAGGGGAAACTCAAGCCACAACATTCAGGGACACGTATTTTCCGCCAAGTTCACTATCCCCATCCGAGTAAGAAACCATCATTAGCAATGTCATACGCACTCACTCCATACTCGTATTTGATACACAACCTGTCGTTTGAGAATGCTATACCTCACCCTATCCTACCCTGCTGGCTTGATGATCTGCAGTCACTGTCCTTTCGTCTTTATCCGAGACGTGGTGAGTATGTTGAGTGAATATCAGTTAAAAACACTCAACGTTCCGATAACTACTGCGTCCTGTTGTTAGCAAACTTGTGATCGTTTATCACAAAAAAAGTTACTACCGAATTATTCAGTCAACTGATATTACTATGAAATTCACGATAAATAAATCGATTTGAATGTAGCTATATAGAAAAAGAAAAATATTACAATGATAAATTTTTTCAGCTAACAAACGTATAAAAACAAAAAAGTTACTGGGGATCAGATTTCACTAAAAAAAAGTGGTTTATCAAGTGCTAAAAAGTTAAATTTTACTCTGACGAAGTAGGTTTACGTCTGCAACACTTAAATTATGGCTCAATTTTTAAGAAATGTGACGCGTTTCAGCATGTCCTGCAACAAATGTGTCCTAGTAATGATGTTTAAAATAAATCACAATCATCAAAATCTTATCAGATTTATCCTCTTTAACTGTTAATCTTTGTTCATTTTTAGTAGCGTTCTGATCAATAATATCGTTCACAAGAGTGGCCTGGTGACTCATCTGACTGGAGATCGAAAGGTCCCCGGTTCGAATTCTTGTCTCATCTGGGATTCTCATAGGCCCTTAACCCGACCATTACCTCTAGCATAGCTTGCTGAGTAATTGTAGTACGCCAGAACGCTTCCGTGGTTCTGATTCCACGTTACATTGCAGGTTCCCTCTAGAGCCAACAACCCGTAACTAGAATGTGAACACACCCAAGACAAATAAAAAAAAAGAAGAAGAACGCTTAACGTTGTTCTAATTGGCCCAAACGAACATACGTACATACTATTCGCAAAAATCTATCATTGAAAGACAAATCTGAACAAAGATATGATGTCGTACGTTATGACAGCGGGGTCCGTCAACTCGTCAACAGAAATAATTAAAAAAAAAAAAAAAAGTTGGTGATTGTTTCTCTTTGGAGTCAGACATGACGAAAGTTTTGAATGTCTCTAGGTACACTCAAGCAGCTAAATGATTAGTGTGCCCCACCCAAGTTCCGAGCGAAATAGAATTGTATAAAACGTGAACGTCCTATGTACTCGTCTAATTAAATCCGTTCTAGTTGTAGTTCTGTTTCTCTGAACGAAATTGGAAGTCATTAAAACGCTGTTGGTATTCAGAAGTGTGGGATTTAATAAATCTACATCGTTCATCAAACACTTTAGAGAATAGTTCCTTTGATCCATCTCTCTACTCTCTAACAGCTGTAAACAGCTAAGTGAATTGTTAGTTTCAGTCCCTTCGCGCTACTAGATCGTCTGGAAACGCTTTACGGAAGTGCACAGAATTATTGCGACAGCTAGAAGCACTTTGTAGCCTCTCGAGCTGTTGTCACACGTGTCAGAGTGACGATGGCACAGGGACACGCTCCGCTAAGATTAGCTGCTCGATTATTTAACGTGGGTCGTCGCTTCCATGACGCCTCGTTAATACCCACCGTACTTTTCGCGCTGTGCTTTACGGCGACACGTCCTCTGTTACTGTTTTAATATTTACACAGTCACTCTAAGATTCGTCCCAAGGTCGTCCCAGCGTAAACGTCTCGCCACTTACTGCTGGAATTGCGACGCTTCCGAAAATATTCTCAAGACGACCGGTGCCATTACCTTTGTTTTGTGAGAGAACATTTTCAAATTTTACTCCTTACGTAATTTATTAAATAGGTCCACAGATCTGTGGAGAGTCCTGTATAATTATTTAGTCATTTGTAAAGAGCAGTTTATATAGATAATTCGACTCCACTGTTTCAGTTTTCTTAAAAGAACCTCTATGAGAATATTAAAAATGCAGATGACTAACTGCACTGTTATCTTACCACATGCTTAATATAAAATTTCTCTAGGGATTTATTCCCCGTGTCAGTATAAATGTTTGTGTTATAGTAGACCCATTTTATTTGTCCCTATTCGGGGGGAAAATATCCGTTTCAAAACCATCCACAATACATTCCAATCAATACGCTCAATTGCCTTTTCCGATGCTATCTGAGTCTCAAAACTAATTTCTCCAAGCTGTTCTATTACTTCTTTTTTTAACACACATAATCAATGAATGGTCGTTCTGGCCAAAAACCAATTTGCTCTTCTAAATAAATTAAATCGGCAATGGGCTTTAAGCTATTCCGTTTTATTTTAGATTAGAGATTTCATTTTTACCCACTGTTCAGAACGATAATACTTTTGTAGTTACAGCATATTCTTCGGCTATCTATTTCAAAGAAACATAACACCTTCACCCCTTTTAGTTTAACTGGCACTACCTCTTCTTTTCAGTAGGTACGTCTTGATCAGACGAAGAAATTAGTATTTAAGGACAGCTAAACATTTCTGTATTCAGACTATCTGGGTCTATTGTTTTCCTCTTCTTTTGAGCGAGAAGGGATCGCTTATTTCTTTATATGAAATGTTTTCTATTCCTTTGGAGATTACTTCTGCAATGTGTATTTGGGGATCTAATTCTTTACTGGGTTTTATAGTGACTTATTCATTACTTCTTTTACATTAAATTGTTTAGTATATTTTCCTTCTCTGTGCAAGTGTTTCGACACGTTACAGGTCACAGTTGGCTGGCGAATCATTCTTATTATTCTTTCTGGTCTGATTTTACCGCACTTTTATATAACTTATAGTTTTCATAGAATTCCTCACTTTAGCTTTGCAAGTAATTTTGATAAACCAAGTGTTAATTGTTTTCTTTTTTTTAGACAATTGCGGCAGCCACAATTTATTTCCAGCGTTCCTTTTATTTTATTATTCACGTAATACATAGTTGTATGTGGTAGAAACGACACTGTCATTTTGATTCTATCCATCACTCCTGCATAAATTCATTCTCTGCCATTTACTTAATTTTTTTATTCGCGGGGCATTAATTTATATCTGCATAAAACATGTCTGTGATGTGAGTGCCAAGCGCAACTTCCGTTGCTAACTCTGGAATGCTGTTAGAATCTCACTTCCCATACGTCACTGCGGAGTTCAACGTCACGTTATTAAGCAAAAACAATGTAAAAAGCTATGCGTAACTTAGGTCTTTAAATAAACACCCAAAAACCCAATACACCACTTAAAGTAAAATTGATGAACTGGATATTTCGTAAAGACTGGATGGTAATAATCAGAGCTGTCGTAACTATATCAAGCTACCACTTATTACCATTATTCAACAATTGTGTTATTTTTTCTTTCAAGAAATGGCCAATGTAATTTGTAATTATTAAGCCTACGTTACTGTAAAATCTTCACGTTTTAACATAGTTGGTAAAAGCAGGTCTGTAACAAAAGGACACTAAAATAGAAATAAAAATTCAAGAAACTTATCACAAAAAAATTCCACAGCTAAATACCGAATTTTGCTTGCTTTCGGTCCTATCTGGATAGCCACTTAGCTAAGTAGGTACAACACCTGATAACAAACTGATCGTTCGTGGAAGCCTAGGATTTCTTCCGAACGCTGGAATATTCGGAACAGCTCTCCAGGCCAACTCAGCCTGTTGATTACAGAGGAGGGAACTCCTAGAGAGTACAGAACCCTCGCACTTAATTCCTAAGCCATGATCTTAAAGGGGAGCACGGAGCTCTATCTCCTCCAATCACACACTAATGGCCTCAGGAATCTGTTGGGAGCTCCCTTCACCTTTTAATAACTCTCATTCGAATTACCATGTTCTCAAAAAATATCACATACATACATCACATGAGCACCAATATTTTTTTTCTTTCTTGTTACAGCCATCATAGACTAGGTAGACAGCAACTAGGGGTTTAGGGGTTCGGGAGAGCCTGTATTAGCCTTTACCAACCAATTGTCAACCTCTCCTTCACGTGGAGCACCCTGTTTGCACGGACGAGGCTCTGGCGACCGAAAGATTCCCGGTATAAGGAGTCACCCACTGCTTGCCAACGGCTTCCGAAAGGAGGGCGGAAGAGTGGGGAGTGGTTCAGGGCACCCTCTTGCCCTTGGGGTTGGAAACGGCCCTAAAGGCGGATGAATCAGAAATGATAAACGGCATGGGGATGCAGAAGGCAACGGGAAACCACTGCATTAAAGACCCAAAGGGTATCCCGAGGACATGTAATCCTCTCAAATTACATATATTATGATGATGGCTTCTTCCTGGGTAAAATATTCCGGAGGTTAAATAGTCCCCCAATCGGATCTCCTGGTGGGGACTGCTCAGGGAGGAGTCATCAGAATGGATAGAAACATTCTGCGAGTCGGAGCGTGGAATGTTAGAAGTCTAAATATGGCAGGTAGGTTAGAAAACTTAAAAAGGGAGATGGAACGACTTAAGTTAGATGTTGTTGGGATTAGTGATATTAAATGGAAGGACACACAGGATTTCTGGTCTGGGGAACACAGGATAATTAGCACACAAACTGTCAATGGAGTCACTGGTGTAGGATTTGTAATGAACAAGAAAGTTGGGAAACGGGTGAGTTATTATGAACAGTTTAGTGACAGGATTATTTTGATGAGGTTAGAAACTAAGCCCATCCCAACCACATTAGTACAAGTGTATATGCCAACGTCACAGGAAGATGACGAAGAAATAGAAAAAATATACGCTGAAATTGAAGAATTAATCCAATATGTGAAGGGGGAGGAAAATTATCGGTGATTGGAATGTGATAGTGGGAGAAGGAAAAGAAGGGAATACTGTAGGATGTTTTGGTCTAAGAGAAAGAAATTAGCGAGGAATCAAATTGCTAGAATTTTGTGAAAAATATAATCTAGTCGTGGCAAACACACTTTTTAAGAACCATGTAAGAAGAATACACACCTGGAAACGTCCAGGGGATACAGGCAGATATCAACTAGATTATATCATGGCCAAACAGAGATTCAGGAATCAAGTTCTAGACTGTAAAGCATACCCAGGAGCAGACATAGACTCTGACCATAATTTGTTAGTAATGATGTTAGGGCTGAAATTCAAGCGAATAAAAAGCAATATAAGCAGAACAGCCTGGATGTGAATAAATTGAAACGATCTAACATGACAGAAAAAATTGCATAAATGGTAGACTTAGGTCTAAGAAGTAACTTTGAAAGGAGCTAAACCAAGGACGAATGGAATGCATTGAAAAGAGGAATAATGAATGCTGGTAAAGAAACATTAGGTCTTAGGAAACAAGCCGCCCGAAAACCTTGTATCACAGAAGAAATTTTGGAGCTGATGGATCAGAGGAGAAGGCATAAAATGCTCAGGATGAAGCAGAAAGAGAGCAATCCAGGCAATTTAGAAATCAAATAAACATGAAATGCAAAAAATCAATAGAAACATGGCTACAACAAAAATTTGAAAAAGTAGAAATGTAAATGGTCATAAGGTAAAGTAGATGTTGCTTAAAGGAAGATTAAACAAAATTTTGGATAAATAAAGAAAACAGGTGTAAACATTAAAGCTGCCGATGAGAATCCTCTTTTAAGCTCAGACGATAGAGCTAACCGATCTAGGGAATACCCCTAGAAACGGTATGGTGGGGCCGACTTGAACAATAACGTAATGGAAACGGAAGGCGATGTCGACATTGATGACTTAGGAGATCCTGTTTTGAGGACACAATTTGATAGAGCTCTGAATGACTTGAAAGCAAATAAGGCAATTGAAATTGTGACATCCCTGCAGAACTTCTTAAATCCCTAGGAGAAGAAGGAATCAAAAGATTATTCAAACTGATATCAGAAAGTTATGAAACAGGAGAACTTCCAACTGATTTTAATAAAAATATCATTTTAACACTTCCAAATAAATCACTAGGCAACAAATGTCAGAATTATCGCATTATTAGTGTAATCTCACATGCTTCAAAATTATTGACCAGAATAATATACAGAAGAATGGAAAGGGTAGTAGAAGAGATAGTAGGTGAAGATTAGTTTGGGTTTAGGATAAACCACGGTTCGAGGTAGGCAATTCTGGCTTTAAGATTAATACTTGAAGGATGGATAAAGAAAAAAACAAAGCTACTTTTATGGCATTTGTTGATTTAGAAAAAGGTTTTGATAATGTTAGGTGGAACAAGATGTTCAAAATTTTAAAGAAGTTTTATCTAAAATATCGAGGTAGAAGAATACTTTATAAAGTATATAAGAATCAAGTGGCTATAATAAAAGCAGAGAATCATGAGAGACATGCATCAGTTTAAAAGGGTGTGAGACAAGGTTGTCTATCCCCGTTAATATTCAACTTGTATGTAGAGAAAGCAATAAACGAAGTAAAAGAAAAATTTGAATGTGGCATAAGTGTTCAAGGAGAAATATTCGGTAAGCTACAATTTGCTGATGACATTGTCTTGTCAGCAGAACAGGCTGAGGATATTGAGAAGTAACTGAATGGCATGAACAAAATACTGAAGGAAGATTTTGGACTGAATATAAATCAAAGCAAGACTAAAGTGATGAAATGTAGCAGAAATAATACCAATAGTAGGATCGGATTCGATAGAAGAAGTAAGGGAATTCAGCTACTTGGGAAGTAAAATTACTGCTGATGGCCGAAGCAGGAATGATGTTAAAAGCAGAATAGCAATAACAAGAAGAGCCTTCATGAAAAAGAGAAATCTTTTAGTTTCAGATATTGAACTAGGACTTAGAAAGAACTTTTTAAAACTCTAAATGTGGAGCACAGTACTTCATGGTAGCGAAGCATGGAATTTAGGGATACAAGAAAGAAAGAAAATTGAAGCATTTGATACATGGTGCTACGTAAGAATGCTGAAAATTAATTGGATAGATAACGTATGAAATGAACGAGTTTTGGAAATGATGGGTGAGGAAAGAAGGTTACAGAAAGAAGAGACACGCTGTTAGGTCATATTTTGAGACATGCTGGATTGGTTAATTTGTTAGTGGATGGAATAATCGAAGGTATGAACTGTAGAGGAAGATAGATATTATAACATATGACTTAGATAATTGAGGACGTAAGATGTAAGCGGTATGTAGAGATGAAGAGTTTAGCACAAGATAGGAAGGGATGGAGGTGTGAATCAAACCCGTTGATAGATTGATGACAGCAAAAATAAGACACCAACTACCTGTCTGCGCAGGTTGCCAATGTGAATCACGAGGGGGAAAGCAGCCCCACCGTAGTTAGAACCAGATCTGTTAGATCTGGAGAGTGGAAAGTTTGTGTTGTTACCTATCTGCGATACGAGTAACTTATGTTCTGCATGATAAGTGTGATTTGTTTATGAAATTTGTAATTTATGAGGGGCAGATGCGTGACTGTTCCTGCATTCCTGGAAACCGCATCAGTACGGCCGATATGCGGCGTCCAGGACTGGAACCTGATCCCGTAATACCTTCCCAATCCAGTGTAGAGCACGCAGCCATACTGGCTGGAATGAGCGTAAATATTATACGTTGATCTTCCGTTTCTCTTTTGTTTTTAAGCTATTATATGGTTATCTTTTTTTATTTTTCTGATGCAGTTCTAAAACACTCCTTCCTGCTTTTAATGCCCTTTTTACTGAAACGTATGTTTTTCTCATTCTTTCCTTGCCATTTTCTGTGTATTTATTGTAATATTTCTTTCCTTTTTTTTCCAGTCAGCGTACATTTTGTATTTTACATTAGGATCTTATATCTTTGTTCGACATTGTATCTTTCATTATTTTTTTCCCCCTTGTCATTGCTCTTACCGAGCGGGGCGGTGTAACGGTTAGCGTTCTCGCCTCGCCTCGCATTCGGGAGGACGGCGGTTCGAATCCCCGTCCGAGCATCCAGATTTGGGTTTTCCATGGTTTCACCAAATCACTCCAGGCAAATGCCGGGATGCTTCCTTCAAAAGGCCATGGCCGAATTCCTTCCCATTCCTTGCCCCCACCCTTGCCCCCCATCCTTTCCCGTCTCTAAAGACCTCGATGTTAAAAAGAGACGTAAAGCAGTTTAAAAAAAAATCATTGCTCTTGCCATTAAAACTACATTTTCAATGGGCAAATAGTTTTGAAGCAACCATTACCCAACATGTATCCATATTTATATCATAATTTTTTTTATAGTTTTGTTTGTAATCCTACTTAATAGAAAATGTATCCAAAAGTCTTTTTCATTTACCCTCAAATTTTTTTCGTAGATATTTGTATTTTTAATTCGTCATTTATCTGGAATGTGATTATACATTTCCCCCCCCCCCCCCCTGTCATCAGTCTCTCGACTGTCCATCCCTTCCTATCTTGTGCTAACGTTTTCATCTCTTCATACCCATTACAGCCCACGTCCTCAATTATCTGCTTCATATATTCTAATCTCTGTCTTCCTCTACAGTTCTTACCTTCAACTGTTCCCTCCACGAACAATTTAACCAATCCTGGATGTCTCAAAATAAGACCTACCATCCTGTTTCTTCTTTCTGTAAGAACCTTCCACAAACTTCTTTCCTCTCCCATTATTTACAAAACTCGTTCGTTTAGTACTTCATCCATCCACTTAATTTTCAATATCCTTCTGTAGCACCACATTTCAAATGCTTCAGTTTTCCTTCTTTCTGGTATTCCTAAAGTCCATGGTCCCTTGCCATAAAGTGCTGTGATCCACACATAGAGTTTTAAAAAGTTCTTTCTGAGTCCTAGATCAATATTTTAAAGTAAAAGATTTCTCTTTTTCATGAAGGCTCTTTTTGCTAGT
>JARYHS010012531.1:0-20913 GCA_031002005.1 Vandiemenella viatica | reverse complement strand
TTGATTGTATTTCCATTCCTGCTAGCCCGCCGAAAGAGATACAGAGATATAAGCCTAGACTTCGATATTTTTCTGTTTAGAGAACTCTGTTGCGTGGTTCCTTCCAATATGTAGAAGGTGGTTTGCCAGAGAGAGCGACCATGCCTTATCGGTGTATATTGACAACTACTACAAACTTTTACTCTTCGGTTTATTACATCGTAACGTTGCAGCCAACCTGTCGTAGCTTGATTGAGTCTATTTTTTGCTCGGTTACAGTGAAAAGACTCTTGGACATTACAAATACAGGACTGTCCTAATTACGAATTGTGACACACCTTCATTCTTATCGCTGAAATTAGCAGTTTGGTATTCGCTGAAACAAATAGTACCAATGGGTTGCATGCAATCCTCTATATAGTTTTGTCGCGATCTAATCACTTCGTCTCCGCAAACTTATTATAACAACGCGGTCTGCTTTACATATTTTAATCTTCGTTCCTCAACTATTCTCGCCACTAACAGATGAGACTTTTTTTTTCATACCTTTCCGCATGAATGTGACGATGTGCGCATTCTTCTATGACGATACATTTCGGTAATTAGAAATTATTTCACTTATCAGGTTTTCTACCGCGACGCACTTTGATCGATCCGTGCTGCGATAGCAAGATTTTCTGGATGCTAACTGTATTATTGTTAGTCAGAGATTATTTGATATTTGATCTTTCAAATTATTGTTGTTTAGATATAATCTGCGGTTTACGATTCTTTTAGTTTATTTTTCCAATGCACAACGCTTAAACAAGCTGTTTTTAATGCAAGCTATTATTGATATCAGACCGATGGGATAAGGACATACGCAGGGTTGTTGGAGTTAACTGGCAGAGGATCACCCAAGATCGTGCGACCTGGAGAAGACTGCTCAGTTTATATCTGAAATCATGACTTTAAGAGGCCACATCAGCAAATGATTGAACTGACTAATAGTGATAATGATTATTGATGTCCATTGTTTTTTCTGTCACTAGGTACACTCTTTGGCAAAAAAATTGACTGTGGGCGCCTGAGTCTAAGTCCCTTATTTTGCACAATGTGACATCACTGGAGAGTTTGTCTTCCCAGGAAACTTTAGCGCATCTGCTAGCTCCGCCCATCAAGCTATCCCATTGGGGGGTATTAAATTCAGCGCCATCTGTAATTCATTTTTAAATCGATGCCTGTAACATAACAGGAAGACTGCCCATCGATGATTCTTATTGGGAGGGTAGATCATCAATCTTCCCCTACATTTCAGCAAAATGCTACTGACCAAGTAATGCATTTTCCTGTCCTAGGATTGGCTGCCATATTCGGCAAAATATGGCCGACCATACGAAATTCGGTTCCAGTTATACTTTTCTTAAATTCGTTTCGTAAAACATATCGTTAAAGTTGTAATTAACAAGATTACAATAAAGAGCGGCAAACATGTGGTTCAGTGACACATTTTATTCCAAATGATTAGCGTAAGACTATAACGATATTTAATTATATATTGATTTGGCTAATTCCTTCCAATAATACTACACATAATAATATGTGTGGGCCAAGCAGTGGATGTAAATGTTCAAACACCCAGAATTTTTAGTTCTACAAAACTATAGAAATGATTATAAAGAGATTATTTCGGAAAATTGTCTAAGACCAGTTGAATGTAACTGAATTCCGAGGACGGATAGGTTTGTTTACACACTGCACGAGCTGCCTGGCAACATGAGCTCCGTGGCGTTGTATTAACGCTCTAGTCTTGTAAACGCGAGGTCCTCGGTTCAAGTCTAGGTATTCCAATTATTTTTTGCATTTATTATAAACAAGTCGAACCTACAAATGACTTATGCTTAAAATATAACGTCGAATCTTACCTACTTGCGCCAGGGAATAACATACTTAAGAAAGACTCATAACTGAGTGCTTCTTAGCAAACTGCACACGTAACTATGAAAGCTTTCACGGAGGTAATACTGAAAGAAATCTTCTAAGGCTTTCGTCAAAATCGCATCGTCTGACGACGTTAAGTGGACTACAACGAGTTCGCACCGGAGACAAGGAACGGGAAGGAATTCGGACCATGGATTTTCGAAGAAATAATCCTGCCATTCACCCGGAGTGATTTGGAGAAACGAAGGAAAACCCAAATATGGATAGCCGGATGGGGAGTCAAACACGCGCCCTCCCGAATGCGGAGTCATAGCGTTAACGCTCAGCCATTAGATTCACTTTTTCAATATTTTTCGTATTTGGTCTATGATGACATCCGTAAAATTATTTAAAAAATTTACTTAAAACAAAGTTAAAATCGTAAATGAAAATATATGTGCAGAAGTGAGTTGACCTGATGAGAGAGGGGGTTTGAAAACAATCTCTGAAATCAGAAACGCAATTCAAATTTCATTTTTTCTCTCTCTCTCTCTCAATAAGGCCCCTCTTATCTTGGAGATATTGTTATATTAAATGAAGTTGTATTATACCAAATATGACAGCATTTTTAATCGGTTTGCTGTTAACCAAACAGGTAACATTTAAATCTTTTCGTAGAAATGTTTAAAAAAAGAAAATTGGTTCCTACTTCACATTCTACTTGAGCAAAAACCTCAAATCAATTTCTAAACTATAGAAATTTGCAGTCTCAATAAAATGTGGTAAAATAAGAAATTTCAATATGGATATGAAGTAATTCTCTATGTTTTCCCATTTTTTCAAGTATGTCTTAAAGTAAAGATTAAGAGTTAGTTGGAATGAAATTATCACGTTGAGCAATAACACTGCTAATTGTTACAACATTTTATAAATCAGCTCTATTACTCTCCGCAGCTAGAGTGTAATTCTCAAATATCGTAATAGACGGAAAGCGTTTCATACTGGTTTCCTTGTTTGACACTGACGTTGGCCGCACTGAACTTCAATTTTATGCCTCAGTTTTCCTCCTACAATGTTCTGATTGAAAGCCTATAAGACTTCGCAATATTCAAACTTTCAAAAGAGGACGCAATGAATGATGTAAAAGAAGAATTTGAATGTGGCTTAAGTGTTCACGAAGACAAAACCAGTAACCAGTATAATCGGATTTGCTGATCACATTATCCTGAAAGCAGGACGGACTGAGTATATGGAGGAGTTACTGAATGACAAAATAAAGACGGAGGATTCTGTAATAAATACAGATCAAAGCAAGACAAAAGTGTAAAAGAAATAATAGTAGGTTAAATATAAAAATGGGATCGGATGCAAAACTAGAAGTAAATAAATTCTGTTACGGTGCCGGCCCATTGAGAGCTGCTCTTGCGAAACACATCAATGTGGCCGACAGTTTTTATTTTATTTTTTCTTTTTCTTATTGCTTTACGCCTCGTCGACAGATAAGGTCATTAGAGGCATGATGGGACTGGGGACAAGGAACGGGAGGGAATTCGGTCATGGCCTTTCTGCAGGAAGCATCCCTGCATTCGCCTGGAGTGACTTGGTGAAACCATGGAAAACCAAAATCTGGATGCCCGGACGGGGATTCGAACCGGCGTCCTCCCGAATGCGAGACGAGAACGTTGACAGTTCACCCACCACGCTCGGTACGCCAGCTTAACGTCCGTATCCGGCGGCCGAGTCACGGTCAAAAGTGTGGTATGCATTCACGCCACACGCGCTATAGAGAGATTTGGGATTTAACCCAGGAATTTTGTGCACCATCTGGTAATTAGTAATAATGCACCACCACCGGAACATGTCCCAGTTCTATCAAGTTCTTCAACCACCGGAACTTAAATAAGGTAACGCCGTATCTGGCGCTGCGAGTCATCACGGAGCTATAATGACCCGAACGAAGAAGTTGGCTATAGAAGTATAGCATTTAAAAATCAACCTTTCACCTCCGTCACATGCTGTTTGGTGCAGAGGCGTAAATTCCAATTGAAGTAGCTGACTCCATCTCATACCACTGCAGTGCAAGATAAAATTCTTATATCTATCACATTAGTAATATATGAATTTTATGAGCATAACAGAATAGAAAGCATCCGGCACACCTTAATTGTTTTAATTTAGAGCTGATAAAAATACGAAAAAAGGTGAGAGGGGGGTTGGGAATGAGTAAGAGAGACAGAAAAAAAATTGAATTGCGTTTCTGATTTCAGAGATTTTTTTTGTTTTTTGTTTTTGAAACACACAATCTCATCAAAACATTTCACTTCTACCGACATATTATCATTTACAATTATTAACTTTGCTTTAAGTAGATTTTTAAATAATTTTATGGATGTAATCGTAGACCAAATACGACTAGTAATGAAAAAGTGAAGTTAATGGGTGAGTGGTAACGCTCTGTTGTCGCATCCGGGAGGAGGCGGGTTCGAATCCCGGTCCGGCCATCAGACGTGGGATTTCTACGGTTTCCCCAAATCACTCCAGACAAATGTTGGGATGATTCCTTTAAAAGACCATGACCCAATTTCTTTCCGTTTCTTGCCACCAGTTTTGTCCCGCCTCTAATTACCTGCCGTTAATGAAGCGTATTGCAACAAGTAAAAAAAATAATAATAAAAAAATGGGCTGGTAGTAATTACTGTTAGTCGAGTTAACGCCAGCTGCGACCACGATAACCGTTTTGTCGTCATTTTTTACTTGAGTCTTTAATATATCAATTGCAATGACATAGAAAATATTAGTTATGTAAGAACAAAATTAGGTCTCACTATTTAAGTAGGATCGATCCGCCGTTCGGTAGAGTGATTCTGGGAACTCTACGAAAACCGAAGTCTCGATGGCAGGACCGTGAGTTTAAAATGGTTACTACCAAACTTCGCTTCAAATCGTTACCAATCACCAACAGCATTCGGATTTTCATTAGTGTATTTGGTTTGCAAGTGAAGCTCTTAATTTTTTTGAGATAATAGAACGATGAAAACTCAGACTGATTCCATGGAAGGCATAACTCAGTATTTTAACTGAGGTATGCTAGGAAATGTTTTGATACAATTTTAAACTCTTCTGAATAGCGTTTGTTGAATGTAATGCAATTCATACATCCTTATATCTGTTATACTGATTCCTGTGTATGGTGACGTAACGTTAAAGACAAATTTAGAAACCGAATTCATTTCTTGACCATGGAATTTGTAAAACTTTTAAACTTATCAGAAAAATCAGCAAGCAAATGTTTGTAATATCACTGATTCATTGTTTTACATTTATTTTAGATACATTGAAAGAAGTACCTAAATTATTGATTGGTACTCATTTATCTAAACTAAAAGTTTAAAAGTTTGTCTTTCATTGTCTCAGAAGATCGAAATTTAATACACAGTAGTCATAACAACCTAACAACATTTGAAACAAGAGAAGCGATTCTATACGAATCTTACGTTCAGTTCATCTGGAGCAAATTTTTGTCAGTTACCAAATTACAAAAAGATTTAGTCCCAAGGTAACAAGAAAGAATGGTAAAAAAACCTTATTAAAACACGACTGGTTTTTTTTTCGAAATTTTAGATCAATAAAAAGAAATACTCTGTAATTCAGTAAAGATTATTTGTCAGACGTCAGATGAGAAGACAGCACTTTGTGGACCAATAAACCGTAATAAAGTGGCGTGCGAAACGGAAATTGTGATCGTTGTTTACGTAGAGTATTAAACCGCTCAGTCTTTCCTCGTATGAAACTCTTCTTCCCTTCTGCGACGACAATCTGACTGCTTCAACAGTGCACAATGTTCGATCTCATGAAACTGTGTGTTTTTTACGATACTATTTCTGAGAGTAGCGTCATTATGTCTCTCTGCAGTAATTTCGAATAAAACTAGTTGCTACAGAGTAGTGAAAAACTTGATAAGCGAGGACAAACGATTGCTTTTTATAATTACTGCAATAACATGATTGTGACTAATAGCTACGTAATATAATTGTTTTCGTAGTTATATTATATACTTAATAATTCTGAGTGGTTTCTCAGTAGCTGTACTGTAATCTCATTTCTGTCACGTGGATTTTTCGCGGGGCAGCTACGACGGTTAGACTCAGAGATTTGAGCAGTAAAACTGTTTATATTCCTTCTCATAATTGCAATGTTCCGTAAAACTCTTTAAAACGCGGCTTGTAGTCTATTTTAAAACCTTCTTAAGCCAACAAATTTGATGTCACCAGAAATTATCCTCCACAATTATTTGATTGTATTTTGCAATGTCGGAGGGTGATAGGTGAGTGGTAACGTTCTGGTCTTGCATTCGGGAGGACTCAGGTTCCAATCCCTGTTCGGTCATCAAGATTTCGGTTTTCCATCACTTCCCCAAATCACTCCAGGTGAATGTCGGGATGATTTCATCACAAGTCCATGATCGAATTACTTGCAATAAATCCTTTTCCGCCTATAATTACCTCGTCAACGTCAACGTCAACGTCATGTATATGTGTGTTTAATATATATATATATATATATATATATATATATATATATATATATATATATATATATATATATATATAAGTAGGGTTTGATACCAAAAGTTTTTTATATTTTGAACCTTGCGAGATTTTGAGACATTTTTCTTGTTCTTCTTCCTCCTACGCAGTGTTTATCCAGGTGGACTGTTACAGCCTCAATATCATTCTTGTTATGATCAAATGTAATCAGATACAGAGAATCACTCAAAACCGAATCAATAGTTATGACACCGTATCACTTTCGGACTAGAAAAATAATGAAAAAATCATTAATTTTAAAACTGTATATAGTACCTGTAAGCTAATGGTTATTTGAGAAACAGCAAGATACATTACTTTCAGGAGAGGCCTATAGTCCAAAAACCTTCAGTTGTTAGGGAAGAGATTCGTAGCCTGGTAGTAGCGACTAAGATTATCGATCTGGCAGACTTGAGTTCGAATCTGCATATCCTGAATCTTTATTTCCTTCAACATTTTGGGTAATGTTTTGGTGAATATATATATTTGACATTAGTCACTACCTACGGTTCCTGACTTAAATAAGTTTACAATAATATACACGACAGCAAATATGTGTTCTTGAAGAAGTGTATTTCATTGAAAAAAGAAAGTTGAATACAAAGGACTCGAGCAGCAGACCTCGGTGAATATTCAAAAAAGCTTATTTTCCACCTGAAATCCTGCTTGCTCAAAGACATGATATCGAGCATTCATTTTTTTTCTTCCTTTTTTGGTTATGCTTTTACGCCTTGTCGACATCGAGGTGATTAGAGGCGGGAAAGGAGTAGTGGCAAGGATTTCGCCGATGGCCTTTTCAAGGAACCATTCCGGTATTCACATAGAGTGATTTGGAGAAACCATGGAAACCAAGTCCGGATGGTCGACGAGGATTCGAACCTGCGTCCTCCCGAATGAGAGGCTAGCACGTCAGCTCTTATCCATTATGCTCGATTATTCATAAACTGTCAAAGAATCTAGAAAAATGCGGTGCCGAATGGTGATGGTGTAGAAAAATAGATGTTCGTGATAAATTATTACGTGCATTATTTAGGGTTATAAAGGTATTCTTCTTGGCCGAAGGAAACAGGAAAGTTCACACTTATTTCCTCTTGCAACGCTGCCAAACTGCTTCCTCCAACGTTGTCACGATTTCTGACTTCTGGTGGTGCTGCGGCAATTTCCTACACAAGGAATCGTGTCTCATAGGTAGACGGTATCAAAAGAACAGACACATTGCCAAAGAGAAAATTATATTTCTTACCCTTCTGATCTACTGATTATTTCTGTTATAACAGTTTGATTCTGTATATAGATCCTCATTACCTATTCATTCACAAAATTTTATGTCTTTATATAGCTTCACTTTCGTTATATGATGGACGAGGCACACGTCGTCCAAGAGTTGTAGCTGAATGGTTGCGCACTGGCTTCTGACTGTGATAGTACTGTTCGATCCCACTTCAGGTCGAATATTTTTTCATTGATTGTTACCTTCTCACTTGTTGTATAATACATATCATATATGTAAAAAAGAACATTATTATATTTTACAGAAAATTTGTTAAAAAATATATTCTTATGTAATTTTTTTATTAGTTCATAGGACACATTGGCGGTTAAATGGGTGTTTTTGGTATTTAAAATACTTTACATTCCAATATAATGTGACGAGGTTAGTGGATTTTAGTGCCATAAATGCGAAGAGTGCTATTGGAGTTGTTCACGCTAACCTGCAGATTAATCTTTGCTGTAGAATTTCTCACTTGTTCTGTGAAAGAATTTTTTTGTATCTGTGATTTTAATTTCCTGTCAGTTAGACATTGTTAGGGCATCAATAAAAATACCATCAAGATCTTCTACTCACTTGATCTGTTGCAAGTAATTTCGCAAAACAAAAACACATCGCGGGCAATTTTGTTTCATGTGCCGCTCAAATTACATATTTGAAACGTGGCCAACTGAAAACGAAACATTACTTTGAAAGCATTAACATAAATATGCGTGTTTTATATCATTTTTGTCATAAGAATTTATTTTAATTGATTTACATTAAAATATGATATTGTTCTTCTTAACATATATGATATGTATTTTACAACAAGTGAGAAGGTAACAATCAATGAAAAAATATTCGACCTGAAGTGGGATCGAACCAGTACTATCACAGTCAGAAGCCAGTGCGCAACCATTCAGCTACTCAACTCTTGGAGACGCGTGCCTCGTCCATCATATAACGAAAGTGAAGCTATATAAAGACATAAAATTTTGTGAATGAATAGGTAATGAGGATCTATATACAGAATCAAACTGTTATAACAGAAATAATCAGTAGATCAGAAGGGTAAGAAATATAATTTTCGGCAATGTGTCTGTTCTTTTGATACCGTCTACCTATGAGACACGATTCCTTGTGTAGGAAATTGCCGCAGCACCACCAGAAGTCAGAAATCGTGACAACGTTGGAGGAAGCAGTTTGGCAGCGTTGCAAGAGGAAATAAGTGTGAACTTTCCTGTTTCCTTCGGCCAAGAAGAATACCTTTATAACCCTAAATAATGCACGTAATAATTTATCACGAACATCTATTTTTCTACACCATCACCATTCGGCACACGCATTTTTCTAGATTCTTTGACAGTTTATGAATAATCGAGCATAATGGATAAGAGCTGACGTGCTAGCCTCTCATTCGGGAGGACGCAGGTTCGAATCCTCGTCGACCATCCGGACTTGGTTTCCATGGTTTCTCCAAATCACTCTATGTGAATACCGGAATGGTTCCTTGAAAAGGCCATCGGCGAAATCCTTGCCACTACTCCTTTCCCGCCTCTAATCACCTCGATGTCGACAAGGCGTAAAAGCATAAGCAAAAAAGGAAGAAAAAAAATGAATGCTCGATATCATGTCTTTGAGCAAGCAGGATTTCAGGTGGAAAATAAGCTTTTTTGAATATTCACCGAGGTCTGCTGCTCGAGTCCTTTGTATTCAACTTTCTTTTTTCAATGAAATATACTTCTTCAAGAACACATATTTGCTGTCGTGTATATTATTGTAAACTTATTTAAGTCAGGAACCGTAGGTAGTGACTAATGTCAAATATATATATTCACCAATAAACATTACCCAAAATGTTGAAGGAAATAAAGATTCAGGATATGCAGATTCGAACTCAAGTCTGCCAGATCGATAATCTTAGTCGCTACTACCAGGCTACGAATCTCTTCCCTAACAACTGAAGGTTTTTGGACTATAGGCCTCTCCTGAAAGTAATGTATCTTGCTGTTTCTCAAATAACCATTAGCTTACAGGTACTATATACAGTTTTAAAATTAATGATTTTTTCATTATTTTTCTAGTCCGAAAGTGATACGGTGTCATAACTATTGATTCGGTTTTGAGTGATTCTCTGTATCTGATTACATTTGATCATAACAAGAATGATATTGAGGCTGTAACAGTCCACCTGGATAAACACTGCGTAGGAGGAAGAAGAACAAGAAAAGTGTCTCAAAATCTCGCAAGGTTCAAAATATAAAAAACTTTTGGTATCAAACCCTACTATATATATATATATATATATATATATATATATATATATATATATATATATATATATATTAAACACACACATATACATACGTAGACGTTGACGTTGACGTTGACGTTGACGTCGAGGTAATTAGAGGCGGAAAAGGATTTATTGCAAGTAATTCGATCATGGACTTGTGATGAAATCATCCCGACATTCACCTGGAGTGATTTGGGGAAGTGATGGAAAACCGAAATCTTGATGACCGAACAGGGATTGGAACCTGAGTCCTCCCGAATGCAAGACCAGAACGTTACCACTCACCTATCACCCTCCGACATTGCAAAATACAATCAAATAATTGTGGAGGATAATTTCTGGTGACATCAAATTTGTTTGGCTTAAGAAGGTTTTAAAATAGACTACAAGCCGCGTTTTAAAGAGTTTAACGGAACATTGCAATTATGAGAAGGAATATAAACAGTTTTACTGCTCAAATCTCTGAGTCTAACCGTCGTAGCTGCCCCGCGAAAAATCCACGTGACAGAAATGAGATTACAGTACAGCTACTGAGAAACCACTCAGAATTATTAAGTATATAATATAACTACGAAAACAATTATATTACGTAGCTATTAGTCACAATCATGTTATTGCAGTAATTATAAAAAGCAATCGTTTGTCCTCGCTTATCAAGTTTTTACTACTCTGTAGCAACTAGTTTTATTCGAAATTACGCAGAGAGACATAATGACGCTACTCTCAGAAATAGTATCGTAAAAACACACAGTTTCATGAGATCGAACATTGTGCACTGTTGAAGCAGTCAGATTGTCGTCGCAGAAGGGAAGAAGAGTTTCATACGAGGAAAGACTGAGCGGTTTAATACTCTACGTAAACAACAAAAATTCCACTTTCGATCACAATTTCCGTTTCGCACGCCACTTTATTACGGTTTATTGGTCCACAAAGTGCTGTCTTCTCATCTGACGTCTGACAAATAATCTTTACTGAATTACAGAGTATTTCTTTTTATTGATCTAAAATTTCAAAAAAAACAGTCGTGTTTTAATAAGGTTTTTTTTACCATTCTTTCTTGTTACCTTGGGACTAAATCTTTTTGTAATTTGGTAACTGACAAAAATTTGCTCCAGATGAACTGAACGTAAGATTCGTATAGAATCGCTTCTCTTGTTTCAAATGTTGTTAGGTTGTTATGACTACTGTGTATTAAATTTCGATCTTCTGAGACAATGAAAGACAAACTTTTAAACTTTTAGTTTAGATAAATGAGTACCAATCAATAATTTAGGTACTTCTTTCAATGTATCTAAAAATGTAAAACAATATATCAGTGATATTACAAACATTTGCTTGCTGATTTTTCTGATAAGTTTAAAAGTTTTACAAATTCCATGGTCAAGAAATGAATTCGGTTTCTAAATTTGTCTTTAACGTTACGTCACCATACACAGGAATCAGTATAACAGATATAAGGATGTATGAATTGCATTACATTCAACAAACGCTATTCAGAAGAGTTTAAAATTGTATCAAAACATTTCCTAGCATACCTCAGTTAAAATACTGAGTTATGCCTTCCATGGAATCAGTCTGAGTTTTCATCGTTCTATTATCTCAAAAAAATTAAGAGCTTCACTTGCAAACCAAATACACTAATGAAAATCCGAATGCTGTTGGTGATTGGTAACGATTTGAAGCGAAGTTTGGTAGTAACCATTTTAAACTCACGGTCCTGCCATCGAGACTTCGGTTTTCGTAGAGTTCCCAGAATCACTCTACCGAACGGCGGATCGATCCTACTTAAATAGTGAGACCTAATTTTGTTCTTACATAACTAATAGTTTCTATGTCATTGCAATTGATATATTAAAGACTCAAGTAAAACAATGACGACAAAACGGTTATCGTGGTCGCAGCTGGCGTTAACTCGACTAACAGTAATTACTACCAGCCCATTTTTTTATTATTATTTTTTACTTGTTGCAATACGCTTCATTAACGGCAGGTAATTAGAGGCGGGACAAAACTGGTGGCAAGAAACGGAAAGAAATTGGGTCATGGTCTTTTAAAGGAATCATCCCAACATTTGTCTGGAGTGATTTGGGGAAACCGTAGAAATCCCACGTCTGATGGCCGGACCGGGATTCGAACCCGCCTCCTCCCGGATGCGACAACAGAGCGTTACCACTCACCCATTAACTTCACTTTTTCATTACTAGTCGTATTTGGTCTACGATTACATCCATAAAATTATTTAAAAATCTACTTAAAGCAAAGTTAATAATTGTAAATGATAATATGTCGGTAGAAGTGAAATGTTTTGATGAGATTGTGTGTTTAAAAAAAAAAAAAAAAAAATCTCTGAAATCAGAAACGCAATTCAATTTTTTTTCTGTCTCTCTTACTCATTCCCAACCCTCTCCTTTTTTCTATTTTTATCAGCTCTAAATTAAAACAATTAAGGTGTGCCGGATATTCTGTTATGCTCATAAAATTCATATATTACTAATGTGATAGATATAAGAATTTTATCTTGCACTGCAGTGGTATGAGATGGAGTCAGCTACTTCAATTGGAATTTACGCCTCTGCACCAAACAGCATGTGACGGAGGTGAAAGGTTGATTTTTTAAATGCTATACTTCTATAGCCAACTTCTTCGTTCGGGTCATTATAGCTCCGTGATGACTCGCAGCGCCAGATACGGCGTTACCTTATTTAAGTTCCGGTAGTTGAAGAACTTGATAGAACTGGGACATGTTCCGGTGGTGGTGCATTATTACTAATTACCAGATGGTGCACAAAATTCCTGGGTTAAATCCCAAACCTCTCTGTAGCGCGTGTGGCGTGAATGCATACCACACTTTTGACCGTGACTCGGCCGCCGGGTACGGACGTTAAGCTGGCGTACCGAGCGTGGTGGGTGAACTGTCAACGTTCTCGTCTCGCGTTCGGGAGGAAGCCGGTTCGAATCCCCGTCCGGGCATCCAGATTTTGGTTTTCCATGGTTTCACCAAGTCACTCCAGGCGAATGCAGGGATGCTTCCTGCAGAAAGGCCATGACCGAATTCCCTCCCGTTCCTTGTCCCCAGTCCCATCATGCCTCTAATGACCTTATCTGTCGACGAGGCGTAAAGCAATAAGAAAAAGAAGAAAAAAAAAAAACATTGATGTGTTTCGCAAGAGCAGCTCTCAATGGGCCGGCACCGTAACAGAATTTATTTACTTCTAGTTTTGCATCCGATCCCATTTTTATATTTAACCTACTATTATTTCTTTTACACTTTTGTCTTGCTTTGATCTGTATTGATTACAGAATCCTCCGTCTTTATTTTGTCATTCAGTAACTCCTCCATATACTCAGTCCGTCCTGCTTTCAGGATAATGTGATCAGCAAATCCGATTATACTGGTTACTGGTTTTGTCTTCGTGAACACTTAAGCCACATTCAAATTCTTCTTTTACATCATTCATTGCGTCCTCTTTTGAAAGTTTGAATATTGCGAAGTCTTATATAGGCATTCAATCAGAACATTGTAGGAGGAAACTGAGGCATAAAATTGAAGTTCAGTGCGGCCAACGTCAGTGTCAAACAAGGAAACCAGTATGAAACGCTTTCCGTCTATTACGATATTTGAGAATTACACTCTAGCTGCGGAGAGTAATAGAGCTGATTTATAAAATGTTGTAACAATTAGCAGTGTTATTGCTCAACGTGATAATTTCATTCCAACTAACTCTTAATCTTTACTTTAAGACAATACTTGAAAAAATGGGAAAATTAGTTCATATCCATATTGAAATTTCTTATTTTACCACATTTTATTGAGACTGCAAATTTCTATAGTTTAGAAATTGATTTGAGGTTTTTTGCTCAAGTAGAATGTGAAGTAGGAACCAATTTTTTTTTAACATTTCTACGAAAAGATTTAAATGTTACCTGTTTGGTTAACAGCAAATGCTCGTCATATTTGGTATAATACAACTTCATTTAATATAACAATATCTCCAAGATAAGAGGGGCCTTATTGAGAGAGAGAGAGAGAAAATGAAATTTGAATTGCGTTTCTGATTTCAGAGATTGTTTTGAAACCCCCTCTCTCATCAGGTCAACTCACTTCTGCACATATATTTTCATTTACGATTTTTAACTTTGTTTTAAGTAAATTTTTTAAATAATTTTACGGAATGTCATCATAGACCAAATACGAAAAATATTGAAAAAGTGAATCTAATGGCTGAGCGTTAACGCTATGGCTCCGCATTCGGGAGGGCGCGTGTTTGACTCCCCATCCGGCTATCCATATTTGGGTTTTCCTTCGTTTCTCCAAATCACTCCGGGTGAATGGCAGGATTATTTCTTCGAAAATCCATGGTCCGAATTCCTTCCCGTTCCTTGTCTCCGGTGCGAACTCGTTGTAGTCCACTTAACGTCGTCAGACGATGCGATTTTGACGAGGTTGAAGCCTTAGAAGATTTCTTTCAGTATTACCTCCGTGAAAGCTTTCATAGTTACGTGTGCAGTTTGCTAAGAAGCACTCAGTTATGAGTCTTTCTTAAGTATGTTATTCCCTGGCGCAAGTAGGTAAGATTCGACGTTATATTTTAAGCATAAGTCATTTGGAGGTTCGACTTGTTTATAATAAATGCAAAAAATAATTGGAATACCTAGACTTGAACCGAGGACCTCGCGTTTACAAGACTAGAGCGTTAATACAACGCCACGGAGCTCATGTTGCCAGACAGCTCGTGCAGTGTGTAAACAACCCTATCCGTCCTCGGCATTCAGTTACATTCAACTGGTCTTAGACAATTTTCCGAAATAATCTCTTTATAATCATTTCTATAGTTTTGTAGAACTAAAAATTCTGGGTGTTTGAACATTTACATCCACTGCTTGGCCCACACATATTATTATGTGTAGTATTATTGGAAGGAATTAGCCAAATCAATATATAATTAAATATCGTTATAGTCTTACGCTAATCATTTGGAATAAAATGTGTCACTGAACCACATGTTTGCCGCTAACGATATGTTTTACGAAACGAATTTAAGAAAAGTATAACTGGAACCGAATTTCGTATGGTCGGCCATATTTTGCCGAATATGGCAGCCAATCCTAGGACAGGAAAATGCATTACTTGGTCAGTAGCATTTTGCTGAAATGTAGGGGAAGATTGATGATCTACCCTCCCAATACGAATCATCGATGGGCGAGTCTTCCTGTTATGTTACAGGCATCGATTTAAGGAAATGAATTACAGATGGCGCTGAATTTAATACCCCCCAATGGGATAGCTTGATGGGCGGAGCTAGCAGATGCGCTAAAGTTTCCTGGGAAGACAAACTCTCCAGTGATGTCACATTGCGCAAAATAAGGGACTTAGACTCAGGCGCCCACAGTCAATTTTTTTGCCAAAGAGTGTACCTAGTGACAGAAAACAAAATGGACATCAATAATCATTATCACTATTAGTCAGTTCAATCATTTGCTGATGTGGCCTCTTAAAGTCATGATTTCAGTATAAACTGAGCAGTCTTCTCCAGGTCGCACGATCTTGGGTGATCCTCTGCCAGTTAACTCCAACAACCCTGCGTATGTCCTTATCCCATCGGTCTGATATCAATAATAGCTTGCATTAAAAACAGCTTGTTTAAGCGTTGTCGCATTGGAAAAATAAAACTAAAAGAATCGTAAACCGCAGATTATATCTAAATAACAATAATTTGAAAGATCAAATATCAAATAATCTCTGACTAACAATAATACAGTTAGCATCTAGAAAATCTTGCTATCGCAGCACGGATCGATCAAAGTGCGTCGCGGTAGAAAACCTGATAAGTGAAATAATTTTAATTACCGAAATGTATCGTCATAGAAGAATGCGCACATCGTCACATTCATGCGGAAAGGTATGAAAAAAAAATCTCATCTGTTAGTGGCGAGAATAGTTGAGGAACGAAGATTAAAATATGTAAAGCAGACCGCGTTGTTATAATAAGTTTGCGGAGACGAAGTGATTAGATCGCGACAAAACTATATAGAGGATTGCATGCAACCCATTGGTACTATTTGTTTCAGCGAATACCAAACTGCTAATTTCAGCGATAAGAATGAAGGTGTGTCACAATTCGTAATTAGGACAGTCCTGTATTTGTAATGTCCAAGAGTCTTTTCAACTAGTAACTTATCCCCAGGAATGATTAATGCTAGGTAACTAGCTAATCTTTCCGTTTTGCGGAAATATGAACTTCCTTCTTCCCCGTTTCTATAAATAACTTGTTTTCACTTTCCTGATACTATGCTACCAGACATAAGTCCCACGTTACTTCACTCAAATATTCAACTCCATTTTTGAATGAGAAACAAGTGCTGGAATGTTTATCAGTCGTCACCTATTTTAATGCTTATTGTCGAGATTGTGTATAAAATAAGCCCATAAATTCCACACAAATATTATTTCTGTCTGAGAATGTAAGAAAGATACTGAAAATTATTTGAAGCAAGACTCAAATGTGAGTACTACACTGTAACCGAGCAAAAAATAGACTCAATCAAGCTACGACAGGTTGGCTGCAACGTTACGATGTAATAAACCGAAGAGTAAAAGTTTGTAGTAGTTGTCAATATACACCGATAAGGCATGGTCGCTATCTCTGGCAAACCACCTTCTACATATTGGAAGGAACCACGCAACAGAGTTCTCTAAACAGAAAAATATCGAAGTCTAGGCTTATATCTCTGTATCTCTTTCGGCGGGCTAGCAGGAATGGAAATACAATCAAAAATGAGTAATTTTCTCGATTATCAATAAGATCCTAATATTGATAGTTTTAGAGGATTAACAGAAAACAGGTTTTTGGGTAGAGGTTAAGCTTCTTGGAATATGCTCTGTAGTCTGTTGCTCGAATCCTTTGTATTGAACTTCCATTTTTCAGTTAAATACTTCTTAAAGAACACACATTTGCTGCGGTCTATATTACTGTAAACGTATTTATGTGAGGAACCGTTGGTAATGACTAATGACAAGTATATATTTTCAACAATATACATTAACCAAAATGTTAAAGGAAAAAAATGATATGTGCAGATTCGAACTCGGTACCACCCGATCGCTCCCACCAGACTACGGATCTCTTCTCTATCATCTGAAGGTTTCTTTGGAATATATGCCTCTCCTGAAAATCATGTGTCTTGTTCTTTCTCAAATAACCGTATAACGGGTACCATATATACAGGTAGTTTAAAAGTTATTTTTTTTTCATTCTTTTTCTAGTCCGAGAGTGATACGGCGGCAAAACTATTGACTCAGTTTTAAGTGATTCTCTGTATATGATTTGATAAAAACAAGAATTATATTGAGACTGTAACAGCCCACCTGTCTAACACTACATTGGAAGAAGAAGAACAAGAACAAGAATGATCTCAAAATCAGGGAAGCTTCAAGATGTGAAACTTTTTAGTAACACACACCAACTCATATGTGACGTCGACGTCGAGGTCATTAGAGGCGGGAAAGTACTTATTGCAAGGAAGAAATTCGCTCATTTCCTTTTCATTAAACCATACCGACATTCACCTGGAGTGTTTTGGTGAAACCATGGATAACCGAAATCTCGATGACCGAACAGGGATTGGAATCTGCGTCCTCCGAATGTAAGGCCAGAACGTTACTACTACCATCAAATAATTGTGGAGGATAATTTCTGGTGGTATAAAATATGCTTGGCTAAAGAAGGTTTTAAAATAGACTACAAGCCACGTTTTAAAATTTTTAACGGAACACTGCAACTGTAAGTAGGAATGTAAACAGTTTTACTGCTTAAGTCTCTGAGATTAACCGTCGTAGTTGCACCGCGAAAAATCCACATAACAGAAATGAGATTACAGCTACTGAGAAATCATTCAGAATTATTGAGTATATAATATAACTATGCAAACATCGGAAAATGATTATTAATCATATTACGTAGTCATCATCATGTTGCTGCAGTAACTACAAAATTCAATCGTTTGTCCTCGGTTATCAAATTTTTCACTACTCTGTAGCTTCTAGTTTTATTCCAAACTAGCGCAGAGACATAATGATGTTACTTTCAGCAATAGTATCATAACAAATACACAGTTACAAGAGATTAAACACTGTGAGCTGTTAAAGCAGCTAGAATGTCGTCGCAGAAGACGAATTTCGGACGAGGAAACACTGAGCGGTTTAATGCTCTATGTAAACAACAAAATATCTGCTTTCGATCACAATTTCAATTTCACACACCACTTGTGGAGAGTAAGAAGGATACATTATAAAATTGTTTTACAGTTTATTCCTTCATCTGACACGTAATCTTTACTGGATTGCACAATATTTCTTTTTCTATCCAAAACTTCAAATAAAGCAAGAATCATTGTTTTAGCAAGTTCTTTTAGCATTGTTTATTTATTTATTTACCTTTGGACGAAATCTTATTGTAATTTGGTAACTGACAAAAATTTGCTCCGGATGAATTGAACGTAAGATTCGTATACAAGCGCTCTTCTTTTTTCCAAATGTTTGTTGGTTAATATGACTACGGTGTATTAAATTTCGATCTTCTGAGATAGTGAAAACCAAATCTTTTGTGGTTAGATTAGGTAAATGAATACCAATCAATAATTTAGTTCCAGTGTGAAGCGTACTTTTTTCAGTGTTTCAAATAAACATAAAACAGATGATCACTGACATTACAAACATTTATGAATTCCAGAGTTATGAAATTAATTCGGCTTTTAATTCAAGCTTTAACGATACATCACCATACACAGGATTCAGTATATCAAAATCTATAGATACAAAGATGTATTAATTGTATTACATTCAACAACTGCTAAGCAGACGTGTTTGAAATTGTATCAAAACATTTCCTAGCATTCCTCAATTAAAAGACTGAGTTATGCCTTCCATGGAATCATTCTGTGTTTTTATGGTTCTATTATCATAAAAAAATTCAGAGATCCACTTGCAAACCAAATACAGGAATGAAAATCCGAATGTAGTAGGTGATTCATAACTTTTTGCATCGAAATTAGATAGTAACAATTTTGAATTCACGGTACAGCTATCGAGACTTCGGTTTTCGTAGAGTTCCCAGAATGACTTTAGTGAACGTGGAATCGATCCTACTTAAATAGTGAGACCTAAATTTGTTCTTACACAGTTAATATTTCCCGTGTCATTACAAAAGATATATTAAAGACTCAACTGAAAAGATAACGACAAAAAGGAATTTGGATTATTTGATCTATCCAGGCAACAAATCTTTTATTTTTACATCCCAATCAGTGAATCATGTGCTATTAGTCTCCTGACATACAGGAAACACGAGGGGAACGTAACACTTCATTAAACCACTCGTGCCCGAAGCCCGACTCGAACCGCGTACCTTTCTTCCGCGAGACTGGGCGCTTCCTAGCCACTAATCTTCCTGCTCGGCATCGGCCAATCTGAGCGACCCACAGCGTTAGAGATTTACCAGCTCATAACTACTCGTTCGGCAACATTTTTCCGCGTTGCAGAACTGTCCTGTTACTTCCTTGAAGCATTAAATTCAATAAACAACACGTTAAAAAATATGTTTGCTGTACATCATTAAACTAGGCGTTAGAATCAACTTGTTATATTTCACCCATTCACTATTGATGTTTAGTTGTTTTAATTTTTTTATCTTTTGCTCCGGATTATAGTTTTTTTTTTTACTTCAGTGAGAATTTTTTACCGTCTACCTGCGGGAGGAGTAGGAGTAATATTAGCATTAGATCGGACTAAGAGGTTGGCCTACAAGAATAAGTTGATGCCACAAATAGAGTATAATACATGATATACATCATTAACTCCACTCGTGACCATCAATAGTCGCACAATATTGTTAATTACGGAAGCTTTCAGTCCATCATTTTTTGATATACCTTCCATCTTTACATCGGCAGTCGAATACAGAAGTGCAATGTGTAAAATTTTGCCATATTCACTAATGAAGTTGATTTTCAATCAAATACTGAAAAAGCTGGAATCTAACTTTATTTATAACTTTTTAAAAAAGGTAGGAATGTTCAATGTTTTAAGGATCTTTTCTTGGTTGTAGTGAGAGAAAATCAGTTTTCTTTCGCTAAAATACATCCACAAACTTTTTTTTTACGAACGCATATCTCACTGATTCCATCTCATGCTACCGGCAATATTTATTTAATATTCTTTAAGTTCATGTTTATTTTTTATTTTTTTTTACGTTCTGTAGGTTCAAAAACAGACTTATGAGTAGAACCGGATAACAGAACGTTAGGGCAAGTAGATTCGTTAAATTAATACTAAAGTAATTAATTTTGTAAATGTATTATGCGCCTTGTAGCAGACAGCTGCATCCAATGGCTCTGTAACGTTTCCACAAATTTAAATCCAGTGCAAACATCATTTTATGTATTAAATTTCTTGTTATTTTATGTTTTTGAAGACGAATGTAATACATAAATTGCTTCGTGTCCTACCTTTTGTTCAAAACTAACATTTTGTTTGAAAGCGGTGACTTTTTTACTAGTATTGACACTAAATAAACTCTCAAATGAATTAAAAAAGTACAAATCAACTAATTTAATGTCTGTGTAATACATTTGTTGCCTTAACTTTAATCATTAATCAAGTTTATGAAACGACTAAACTGAAATGTATTCCGTTTTTTGTGGGTCGAGTACGTGACAATTTTTCACAGTAACATGAGGTGTACCACCTACCGGGTATAGTACTGTCTTGCAGTTGTGTATAATGGGTTGAATAATTCCCCAGGAGGAAATTTAGTGATGTGCGATTCATGTCGCTTCGGATTAATATGAGCATGGTAGTACAATGACGTCACGGTGCAGCGCGCCAAACTGGCGGCGATTAAATC
>JARYHS010012528.1:0-14302 GCA_031002005.1 Vandiemenella viatica | reverse complement strand
AAAACTGGAAAGCTACCGTGTTTATAATTGAGTAAACAGACTTGGAATTAATTTCTGTGTCGTCTACTTTACAGCTGAGCTCTTGTAATTATCCGTACTCCAGGAAATTTTGTTAAGTCAGTTTCGTAATCACTCAAGGGAATTTTATGGTGGTCTCTAATCTCAGAATCAGAAGTAAATGTTACAATTATGGAATGATGAAACGCAAATTAACGTAAAGGTTTCTTGCTTCATAGTTAAATAGCGATCCCAGCTTCTTTCCCATAAAGACAGGTGGTCTTCAACCAATTAATCTGTAGACATGGCATTAAAAGACGACAGATAAATGTAATCAATAAATAAATTCTTCTGAGTTTCTTGGTTAGCTACCCTTAAGTTACTGTACTTATACTTCTATATAAGGTTTCATAATTTATTTTTGTTTAGTATGGCATTAAGATAACAAACGCACCAATTAAATTAAGATTTTATAAGAACCAAAAGACAGAATTATAAAGAAAATAATGAAAGCAGACATTTGCGACTCCTAACCGTTAAACCCCGGTGTAGTCTTAAGTTTTATAATTTCGTAATCATAAAGAGAAATATATTTATTATACATATATCATTTGTTACTGTAATTAAAAACTACATTAATAATTATTAGCAGCTTTTTAACTAAACTTTAAGGTACCAACTATTCACTGCTAAAATTCAAAGATTGTAAGTTCGGCAAGAGAAGAAAATAAATTCATCAGCACACTCAATTTAGACTATACTGCATTGAAACCATTCATTAACTGATCTCGCTTGCACCAAATATCCATTACCCATTTAATGCGGAAGAATCCAAAACAGGCAAAGTTTCTAGGCAATATTTGTCCTGCTGAAACAGGATTGCATTTTTTACGCTACCAGGTATGAGAATATGTTCATTATTTTTAGCATTCGACATTATATTTACAATATAGAATGATAACACAATCTAAAATAAAGCAGTAGTTGTAATGCAAATTTTTCATGAAAGAATCAGATTGAAACAATGCTCGAATGAACGCAGAACTTGTAGGTATGAGAGTCACAGGTCTGAGCAGATATTTGTAGTACCTGTAGTTCTGCTTACATTTACCGAATTATGTTAGATAATTCATTAGGATTCAACAGTTCGGTAGCAGCAATGTGATAACTGGTTTCGGTCTTTTTCTCATCATTACACCTTTGTCTTCTATACTCCCTATTTAAGCTTGTTCATTATCAATAACTTCCCTCGAGCACGGGTTGAACGCATATGCCGCATGTGATAGGTCAGACGGCAGTACTTGGCACAAAAATCATTGCCTGACACATTTTCAGGTTTGGTAGCGAAATCTGCTCCACCGCTACAACGCCGAGCCACGTTACCGTTTGCAGTGTTAATGCAACAGTTTCCTTACAATCAAGTTTCTGGTAAGTACACTATGAACACTGAAGTAAGAGCACCTTCAAGGAAATAGCGTTATATATATGACAAAGAGCTCTTTAAATATGAACGAAGTATTTTGCCAAGCCTGTTGGATGAGCAGCATCGTCGGGGCTGGCACTGGTTCCAACTCCCGTCCGGCCATCCAGATTTAGTTTTCCATGGTTTCCCTACATCACCCCAACGAATGTTGGGATAGATCCTTCAAACGGCCATCTTCGAAGTTCTTTAAGCTCCTTGCCATTAGTCCTTTCGTCCTTCGACGTCAACGAAGTTCTATTAAAAACAAATTGCATTATATATTAGTGTATTTTGTGTTTATCGTTTAAATATAGATTACGGATGATATTGTGAACAAATTTTAAGTTCCTACATAAGAGTAGCCTCCTGCGTACTATGTAATCATGCGGACACCAGTTATACGCAGGTTGTAAGCACACAAGTGGCTACTTTAGTAAGCAACTTTCCACAGTGGTCGAGTCTCAACCTTCGTAGCGATAACTTCCGTGTATCCGCGAGGCAGTGACTTGTGTGGATAAGTGTTTACGTATACCCGTCTGACTCTTCCCGAGACCGCGCAACAGTCTCTCGGAACTCTAACCGTGTGTTTCACTACAGCCTACAGCCACCGAAATAGTGATAGAAGCAGCAAATAACATCTAATACAGCTCAGCCCCAGCCCTCATCCGCCATGTACGGCGGTGAATATGGCGAAGGCGGACAATACCTGATGCAGCCAACGATGCAACGTCAGCCAAATGGCGTAATAAACATGGTTCCAGCGGTAGAAGAAAACAACACAGGTAGTAAGGTGCAACAATATCTGCACAGCGCAGACGATGAACCGACAGCAACCATGGACGTTATAATTGCAACGTCTAACACATCGATTACATCGCTGCCAGCTGACAACAGTGCACTAGATCAACGAGATGCACCGCTATCAAGAGAAGAAGAAATGTCAACATACGCACCTCAGAAACGCCCATGCATCCCGGGATACGACAACGGCAGCGGAGGTGAAAACATCAAGGTCCCCAGAATAACACCACAAGACACATCATCGGCAGACATCAACATGGAGACAACGCCGCCGGAAAGTGTGCAGCGCCAACAGACAGCAAGGACAAGCGAAAACATCGGCTTGCAGGTAAACAGTGCAATGGCAGCCTATTATGAAAGCTACGACTTGGGCCCTTATTATGTGTTCATAGAAAGTAAAGATAGAAACATTGGTAGGATCCACCCCATGGCCATTGGGCGCCTCCTATATTCCCTCAGCCACGAAATAAGTAACAATATTATACAGATAGCTCCAGCGGGTCGAAACCGGGTTAAAATAGAGATGAGATCGGTCGTATCGGCCAATAGCCTTGTTCAGAGCACCATCTGGCAGCATAATGGCCTACTGGCCTACATTCCTCTCTCCTGCATCTCACAACAAGGGGTTATAAGAAATGTTATGACTGAGCTAACGGAAGAGGAGATAAAAACTGTGACAAGGTGCGAATATCGCGTGGTAAAAGTTAAAAGGTTTACAAAAAAAATTAAAGAAGATGGCCAAACAAAAGAAATCCCACTCCCCGTATGTCTACTGACGTTTAAAGCACAAAGGCGTCCGAATTACGTGTACATACACGGAGTGCGGTGCCCTGTAGAACAGTATGTCAAACCAGTAATGCAATGCTTCAACTGTCTCCGGTATGGACACCCTAGCAACCAGTGTAGAAGTAAAAAACGTTGCACCTTCTGTGCAGGCCCGCATGACGGAAAAGAATGCGATAAACAAAACTCCCCAGTATGCGTCCACTGCAATGGTGGACACCCATCTTTTGATAGATATTGCCCGGAATATATGAGACAAAAGAAGATCAAGCAGGTAATGGCCCAAGAAAATGTAGGGTACAAGCAAGCTTCAGAGAAAACTAACACCGCATCGTATGCCAGTGTCGCGGCAAGATTAGAAAGAACTAACAGGCAACTTCAAAAAATGACATCTTCTCAAACAAATTATGAGCAAAGAAACTACAATACCGGGCAACACATTATCGCAGACGCTCCCCCTGTCGTCCTGACACAACCACCTCAACAGGATCCACTTCCTCAGCCTATAATTATGCAGTCAAACACCCCTAATGAACCTGAGAATTTCCAACTAAACCCCGGATCCAGGGACCAGGTGCCCACTCCTAACATCGGAAGTCACAGAATAACTGACAAAAGCACAGGTAGTGGGGGAGAAACTTCGTATAAAGAATACTGGATCCCATCTAATACGAACATTGAACCCATTGGCCACAATCCATACCCTCCTCTCCCTGGCAATAACCTACAGGACCCTGTAATAACAGAATACTATGCGAACAAGATGTTTGAAATAATAATGTGCATTCTAAATCAGTTTGCAGGAAATAATTTGCTCAATCCAACGCAATACGCCCCAAGCGTAAAACAACTTCTGCTAAGATCGTTATCGCCAAACAGATGGGAAAATGGCGGCTCCGTTTAGAAACACGAGAGCAACACTGCAGGACGACACAATTCTTCAGTGGAATGCGAGATCTATCCGGGCTAATAAGGAGAGCTTGCTACAGTATGCTTCAAAGAATAACATAGCCGTATTGGCTGTAAGCGAAACTTGGCTGAAACCAGACGAACTATTCCACCTCAAAGGATATAATGCCATCAGATCCGACAGAGCAGACGGTTACGGGGGGTCTGCCATCTTAATTAGAAGCGCCATCTATTACGAACAACTCCAACCCTGCACTGGAAACCCAGACTTCAACATATGTGCCGCCAGGGTACGTCTTACCAACAAATTAATAACCATTGTGTCAGTATATAGAGCAGCGAATAAGAAGACAAACAAGCAATTTATCACGAATATCCTCAGACAATTGCCAAAACCGGTCATCTTGTTGGGAGATCTCAATGCACATAATACAGTATGGGGATGCCAAAGCACGGATAAACTGGGGAACATAATTGCGGAAATATTAGAGGAAGAAGATATGGTGGTACTGAACAACGGTAATCCAACCAGAATTAATGCGCCAGGGCAAGCACCATCAGCAGTGGACATCTCCTGCGTATCGTCGAACATAGCTATAGACATTACCTGGGAAGTAGTAGACGACACACTGGGATCAGACCACCTTCCTATCCTACTTCGCCTCCAGACTGACTCCCCAGCCAGGCGGTTGATATCCTCTCCTTATAGATCTCCCTATAGATGGAAAATACACCAGGCGAACTGGAATAAATTCCAAACAACTATGGAACGGTTGACAGCTTCATGGAAGTGTAGTGGTAACCCCGCACTGGACTATAAATCCATGACCAACGATATAACCCAAGCTGCCATATCTTCTATTCCTGCTCGGAAACCAGTACATATTATGAGGAACAAAAGCACTCCTTGGTGGGATAAAGAATGCAACGAAGCCGTCCAAAGACGCAGAGAGACACTACGGGCATACAAAAGCTGTCCCACGATCGAAAACTATCTGGAACACCGTAGAGCTCAGGCAAGAGTGAAAAAGATGGCCAAGAATAAAAAAGAGAGAAAAATGGAGAGAGTTTTGTGGAACGTTTAATAAAGAAACGCCATTATCCGATATATGGCAAAAGGTCAGAAAATTGAAGTTCTCATCCACTCAGGCAGAAGCAAAATCACCCCTAACAACCGAATTATTAGAGAACATCCTTGAAAGGCTAACCCCACCGTGGGTAGAGACAAATCTCACAGTACCAAGGGCAACTGAATCACACTTCCTCCTGCAACCCTTCCAGCTGAACGAATTCAATATTGCATTAAAGCAAGGCACGGACTCATCACCAGGACCTGATAACATCCACTACGGCATGCTAAAAAATCTGCCAGATTCCGCAAAAACGAAGCTATGCGAAATACTTAACAGGATATGGTCGGAAAGGCTACAAATAAAAGAGATGAAGACTGCGCGGGTAGTTCCCGTGAAAAAACCTGGAAAAGTAGGCAACAACGCTGAATCCTATAGACCCATAAACCTACTGCCATGCACCTACAAAGTACTGGAGCATATGATAAAGCGGAGACTGGAATGGTGGCTGGAACACCACGCATTAATTCCGGAAACGCAGTACGGCTTTAGAAGAGGCAAAGGCACCATAGACACCTTAGCACACCTCACTTCCGAAATTCACTCCTGCCTTACCAAGAACAAATATATGATGGCCGTATACACTGATATAAAATAGTGCATATGACCACGTCTGTGTCCCGATCCTAGCAAAAAACTTCGGCATCTAGGGATACGGAAACATTTATAGGAAATCTAATCGCACTACTTCGGATCCGATGGTTGGAAATAACGCAAAGAGGAACTACAGTTGCTAGCAGAAAAACTAATCGTGGCCTGCCGCAGGGCTCTGTTCTGGCTCCCCTGTTATTTAACTTGTATACGCATGATCTTCATTACTCCATGAACAGTAAAATCGTCATTCTCCAATATGCCGACGATATATGCATATTTATCATTGGAAAAACATGGGAAGAATGCCTTATGGTACTATCCGCCGAAATGTACAAATTCAATCAATGGCTATTCAGCAACGGGCTAGACATATCACCAGCGAAATCGGCAGTATCGATTTACAGCCGACACAGAATGCCCGCGATGTCTAACATAAAATTAGGACCATTTACCATCCCAGTTAAAAAACGCTGTGAAATACCTGGGCGTTTGGATCGATAAACAGACTCAAGTGGGGTACTCACGTAAAAAATACGGTCAAGAAATGCGACAAGGCGATCAACCTCATCCGCGCAATAGCCAACGTAAAGTGGGGAGGGGATACCTCAATATTATTAAGGCTGTATAAATCTCTGGTGAGACCACATATTGATTACGCCTGTGTATGTTACGGTTCTGCAACTAACACGTGCTTAAAGAACTGGACAAAGTCCAATATAAAGCTCTGCGCACTTGTATTGGCGCTATGAAATCAACACCTACCAACGCGCTCCTAGTGGAAGCACACGAACCTCCCCTAGAGATCCGCAGAAGCTTCTTAACTGCAAAATTCCTGCTCAAGAATAGCCAGTACCCCGGGACCAGACTGCTCAACTCTATACACAATCTCTCAATGCAATGCCTATCTGACAATTACTGGAGGTAAGAAAAAAATGCCTCCCATTGCGGCGGAGTACCTAGAAACATATAAGATACGAGCCAGCATACGTCAAAGCAGGAAAATGCTTACCTTCGAGACTCCGTATTGGGAAACTGTCACGAATCTGGAAGTAGACACAAGCGCGGAAGATAACACCCAGCTGGAAAACTACAGAGCAAACGTGTATCAGTACCTACACAACCGATCCCACATGGAACAGATATATACGGATGGCTCCAAGTTTCCAGATGCCACTGGATGCGCCTACTGTATACCAAGATCTGGAGACAAGGGTTTATTTCGGTTACCAACAGAATATACCATTATGAGTGCAGAGCTGATGGCAATCTTGGAAGCACTAAAATACGCAAAGACCTCCCCTTATAGCAACCATGTAATCCTATCAGATTCAAAGTCAGCATTGCTTTTAATAAAAAACCACCATAGGAAAGTGCACAACGACTCACGAGTACACGACATCGTGAATGTAGTTCACGAATTAAAACTAGCAAATAAGACTGTAGAGTTTAAATGGATCAAATCACATTGCAGTCTTCCAGGCAACGAGATGGCAGACCGATACGCCAAACAAGCCGCACACAGCGGTGCGATACGCAACAGTACGATCCCCCTACCCGACGCTATTCGACAGATCAAAAGAACCATGACAGCCAAGTGGGATAAGGCGTGGAAGAGCTCACTCTCGATAAAAGGCCTACATTACGGTCGTATCCACCCGGAAATACCCCCTCTCCAGTGGTATGAGATATATAAGTGCTCCCGCAACTTCACTATAAGTATCGCGAGATTGAAATTCAACCACGGCTGCTACAAACAACACCTCCATAGAATCCACCTCACTGACTCCCCTAATTGCCAATGTGGGGAAATAGAGGATACAAACCACTTGCTGTTTGGGTGCCGCCGAAACAAAGTAGAGACAGACCTTCTACTACACTCTCTCAAGAACAAAGGAATCCCTCTCCCCACATGTGCTGCTACCCTCTTGTCAACGGAAGACTACGACATATATCAGCTCCTATACCAACATTTGAAAAACATTGGTGTCTCAATTTAAACAAGCTGATATGATATGTGTTTTAATTATACTCTCTGGATGTCATTTTGTAATATATCATTATTGTAATAATATTGTAGATATCCTGCAAAATGAAAATGAATGGTTATGTAAATAACTAGTTTTAAATGTATCATACTTCTTGTAGAATATTATTGTAATTATTCTTAAAAATGAAAATCTCAAGTTGGTGGATACCAGCATTTGGGTGTCACAGTTTATAGACAAGTAAGAAGTTTTAATTGCGGTATATCACTATTGTTATACTATCGATGTTTTTCCTCTCCTTTAAGTGACACAATTCAAACAAACTCAAACAATATGTTTTAACTACATTATATCATTACTGTAATATTATGGACTTTGATTTGTAATGTATATTGTATACTACCATTGTAATGCCATAGTGGTTATTCGGTAAAAGGAAGAAGGCTAATGACATGCTATTATTATTATTATTATTGTTATAACATCGACGTTATTCGGTGAAATGTAAATGACTAGTTGCATATATCATTATATGTACGTTAATGATGCTATCCTGTAATATGAAAATGGCTGTATGGGCGCATGCCTAGATGCCAATAAATTAAAAAAAAAAAAAAAAAAAAAAAAAAAAACTTTCACCATATGGGGCTCTGACGCACTTTCTACTTTAGCGGCGACCCATAATGACGCCATTCGTTGGATTGGCGTTTCAGTTTTGGCCCGTACGATGTGGCCCATGTCTCATCCGTTACGTTAGACCGCTCGCTAACATGTGACTGCGTTTCCCTCGATTGTGCGCACGCCGGTGACGTGGAACGGGCGAGTCCATTTGCTCGGAGGTAAGGTAGGTATGTCAACAACGTGTGCTATCACCGACAATAGTAGATTCCATGCATATTGTCTCGACAGCAGTGTTGCCACTATTTAAGTTCAAACCCTCGTATATCTGAACGATATTCGTAAAGTGAAAATGAATTAAAAAAACAATAATATAGCTGATTATTTAAAATAAAATGAACTATGTGTATTCATGAATTTTATTTAACTGACTGCAGTTCTTATGTAGGCAGGTACAAAATATATTGAATGTGTAATAAATATGGAGCGGTCTGGCAACTCAAACGTGATTAGTGGAAGAAAAAGTGATTAAGGCGTTGCTATCATAAAATTTTGGTTCCGGTGGAAGCAAGAATTTGATCATATGAGCCACGCTAGCACGTAAATTAAGTTTTTATAATATCTACTGTCTATATATCTAATTATATGAGAAGCTCTTGTATATAGGCAAAATTAATTTCTAACTAACGTCTCTAAAGATTTTGATGAAATCCTGCACGTGGACAAAACTGAAAGATGCCGAACTAAGATCGGTCACTCAAGTGCTCTGTATGCATGTATTAACAGAGACACGTATGGACAAACAATATAGCGAAAACATTTAAATCGAACATAAATAACTTCCAAGCACTTTAAACATGACTGGTTGAATGTCGTGTACTGGGAAGTTATTTTTTTCTCAGTTGGTTTACTAAATAGAATTGTTATTAAATATCGTCCATATCGTGATTTTGTAGTGTTGCACATATTTCGGTTCCATCTTGTTCCATTGCCCAGTTCTCTTCATTATTGACATGTATATTTAAACAAAATAGCTAACGTCCTTTATTATTAGTCATAACGTTTAGTTTAAAGGGGAAAAAAACATTGAAGCACTACAAAAACATAACAAGGTTACTTAACTTATTTGCTTTGTATAATAGCCTCATGTACGGACAGAGAATATTACGAAAACAACTACTTCCAAAGAATGTAAATAACCAGAAAACAACTCAGAAAGATTAGTGTTTTCTGAAATACAAAAGTGATTATTTTTTTATTAATTACATTGAAAAGTTGCGAGCCAGGATGGGCAATTTTATGATCTCTGATTCTTGGCTAGACTACGCCTTGACCCTATTGCCTTGGACCATCCTAACATCTACAGGGTGTTTAGAAAAAGTGTAAAATATTTTGTGAGGTGATAGTGTGCATCAAAATAAGACAGAAATGTCTGTTAAACGTATAGTGGCAAACGTATACTTTCGGAATTACTCAAAGGTCCGCAATGCGATGCCCGTCGACGGCAATTCATGCCCCAGGCTTTCAACATAAGGATCGCGCACTCTTTTAAACTGTCTTGGTTAGTCCCGTACGTCTTCAATGCATTGGACATTTTTATCTTATTTTGATGCATACTATCACCTTCTAAAACATTTTACAGTGTTTTTTCTTTAACACAATGAATACGTAACGCCAAAATGGTGGAAATACTCGTGCATCCTTACAGATGAGAATGATCTAGCTTGGCGACCGTAAACAGGAGGAAGCTAATAGGAGGGGAATCACCCGGCGAGCCAAGTGGTTTGAGAAACTGCTTCCCGGAACTGGCGAGTCGAGCGCCACGGTCGGTCACTTGACCTTCTGACTGACGTCACGGGAAAGTCCTCAACGGAGCTACAAGGAAATTGCTGTACCGGTAACAATTAGCAGACTTGTCGTATCGCAGTAACTCAAGAAGTAGAAATAAGAGAGCTTTTAATAATTGCCTTCATTGAAGTACATGGGAGTACTTCGTAAGTTTTATTCATATGTATATGTTAAGCTCAAGGGGACATCCATAAATAACGTGAGGTGTTTTTCCAGATTTCCAGACTCCCCCTCCCCCCATCTGGTGAGATTTCGTGAGATCTGGCTGGACCTCCCCCAACTTCTGAGATTTCCGTAGACACCCCCCACCCATTGGTGAGATTTCGCCGGACCTCCCCCCCCCCCCCCTATTTCACCACATGTAATTTATGAATGCCCCCCAAAAAGACCGAAAACGCTAATTGTGGGAAAACGACCACAACTCGTGGTTTCTTGAAATCGGTCACAACACATTGTGGCTTATCAGTATCTAACTCTTTGTGTTCACAATGAATCGGTCAAGGGTGCATTTAATATACAGGGTGGGGCATTTAATATGTTTTCTGGAAATATTTCGGAAAGAAAGCATTTTAACAAACAATAACCTATATAAAAAATAATCGTACAGTAGGGGGCTACAATTATGTGATATTGGTTTTTTCACAGGTGGCGCTGTTGTTACAACAAGGTCAACTTAATTCTTTTAAATGGGAACCCCTATTTTTTTTGAAGATTCCGATTCCTCATGAAAAAATAAAAATAGTTTGCTTAACTCACTTTTCTGTTAGCCTCACAGATGGCGCTGTAATCGCGAAAAATGAATATTCGCGTTTTTTGTGTATAATTTTAATTATTGTTCAAATAATTACATGTAATTTTCATTCTGTAAACATGGAAGGTAATTTTAAAGGATAATGACGAAATTGATTTTTAAATGCTTTTTCTTACTTATTTGCAGTCATGTCTACAGCAGGTGCTCAAAAAGGTGACCATTTACTTTCAGACATTTTCTGACACACTTCGAGCTGTTCAGGCATCATTTCTGCAAAGGGTCAGAAAATGTCTGGAAGTAAATGGTCACCTTTTTCAACACCTGCTGTAGACATGACTGCAAATAAGTAAGAAAAAGCATTTAAAAAATCAATTTCGTCATTATCCTTTAAAATTACCTTCCATGTTTACAGAATGAAAATTACATGTAATTATTTAAACAATAATTAAAATTATACACAAAAAACGCGAATATTCATTTTTCGCGATTACAGCGCCATCTGTGAGGCTAACAGAAAAGTGAGTTAAGCAAACTATTTTTATTTTTTCATGAGGAATCGGAATCTTCAAAAAAAAAATAGGGGTTCCCATTTAAAAGAATTAAGTTGACCTTGTTGTAACAACAGCGCCACCTGTGAAAAAACCAATATCACATAATTGTAGCCCCCTACTGTACGATTATTTTTTACATAGGTTATTGTTTGTTAAAATGCTTTCTTGCCGAAATATTTCCAGAAAACATATTAAATGCCCCACCCTGTATATGAGTCTTCTTACCCGTCACATTACAAGGCTATAAAAAAAAAAAAAAAAAAAAAAAAAAAAAAAAAAAAAAAATGTGAATCGTCATGTGTGGTAATTTTGACCTGGCCCAGACACGTATTTCGCGTTGTGGCCGTTTTAAAGAAACCAGAACGCGTTGTAGTCATTTTTTTCTCGCTCAACGAGACTAAGAAACTAGTTCAAAACAGGAACATAAGGGGGGACTGCTTAGTTCCATTCCAGATGTACTGATGTCTGGGTACTGCTGTTGGGGATTTTTGTGTGACGCAGTTTGGCAGACTGAGATATGTGCGTCGGAAGCGGCCGTTGTGACCTGGCGACCCCGTAATTGGCCCTGATGGGCTCTGCCAATTGGTCGTAAGACCAATCAGACGGCTTAACTGCGCGCCAGACGCCGCTTCCGGAACCGGGACGCCATCGACGGGACCCAGCGAACTGACTCAACGGCTTCAACTCCCCCGAGACGGCGCCGGAATGGTCTGGACGCTGACAGTCAGCAACGGTCAGCGCAGGGTGGAAACTAGTCAGTCTGCTGTCTATTAGTGCTGCACTTGTTGGAGAGAGTGATGAGGGGATGTACGAGAGAAGTAAAGGAATTGGGTTGCAAAACTTTGGTCAGACCATTGCTCGAATATGGTAGTGTAGTATGGGACCCTCATTTTACGTATCAAATACAGGAGTTGGAGAGGGTGCAAAAAAGGGCTGCTAAATTTGTTTCTGGAAATTATCGCAGAATGTAATCAGTAACAGATATGATAAAAGAGATGGAATGCGACTCATTGGAAGACAGGAGGAGGGTGAAGAGGGTCATGGAGTTTACAAGGCGTATAATGGTGATGAACATGGAAAGATATTGGTGTAAGAATTAAAAGTAATGCATGCAAGGGAAAACGTGACCATGAACACAAGCTGGCACTCGATTTCAGGCACAAGGGTGTAGGAAGATTCTCTTTTTTATGTAAGGGTGTCAGGGATTGGAATAAGTTACCAAGAGAAATGGTGAATAACTTGCCAAAAACGTGGAAAGAATTTAAAGTTAAAGTTTGTAAAGGGCAAATGTAGGTGGGTGCATAAAAGGGGGAATATGGGAGTTTAGGAAATTGCCACCGGAGCGTGGGCTCCATTGCAATTTTAATAAAATATGATTAGATTATACCACGAGATACTAAGAGGTACCTGACGTAATAACTGCATTGTTTGGGTCATTGTCCTCAATAACAACCAACAAATTAGAAGCATCTTATATCATGCAATTTTGTATATACACTAATAAGTCAAAATATTATGACCACCTGCTTATTAGTGTGTTGGTCCATCTTTCGAGCACAATACAACAGCGATTCTAAAAGTCCTTGTTAGGTTTCCAGACTTGTCTGGCACCAGATGTCTACGCACAGGTCACGCAATTCCCTTAAATTACGGGCCGGTGGTTTGTGGGCGGGGCTCTGGGAACGAGCATCTCGGAAACGGCGAGGGTGATCGGCTGTTCGCGTGCTACTGTAGTGAGCATCTAAGGACGGTGTAACCACGACTGGGCAGAGTACAATGCTGGTTCAGGCACAAGTGTTTCGGAGCACACTCTGCCGTCAGATCTGCCACAGATCGCCGCCTATCCCTCTTTACAGAGCGGGCAAGCCTCCGACCTCCACGTTCTGTGATGAGGCGTGGACGTCCACCACCTTGTCGCCCAGTCGTGGTTTCACTGTTCTTCAACCACTCTGCATAGATGCTCACTACAGTAGCACGCGAACAGTGGACCAGCCTCGCAGTTTCCGAGATGCTCGTTCCCAGGTTCCGCGCCCACAAACCACCTGGCCGTAATTTAATGACCTGTGCGTAGACATCTGCTGCCAGACAGCTCCGGAAACCTAGCAAGGACTATTAGATTCCATGCCACGCCGAATCGCTGCTGTATTGCGCTCCAAAGATGGACCAACACACTAATAAGCAGGTGGTCATAAAGTTTTGGCTGATCAGTGTAAGTTACATGTTTTGTTTTAATTAGTTGGCAACCCTAAATAAGGGCCACATTCCGAGACGCTGGATACAATAGGAAACAAAGGAAGACGAATATTAGAATATGTGGGGCAAATGTTTGAGGACGTGGGTTGTAAGGGGGTGTCCATTAATTACGTGGGGTGATTTCCCGGAATTCTGGACCTTCCTCCCCCCATCTGGTGATAATTGGTAAGATCTGGTCGCACCCCTCCCCCAGTAATGTGACGCGATTTCGACGGAGACCCTACCCCTGCTAATCGAACTGGTAGAGTTTCGAGACCTTAGGGGGCATCCATAAATAACGTGAGGTGTTTTTCCAGATTTCCGGACCCTCCCCCCCCTCCCTCTGGTGAGACTTTGTGAGATCTGGTCCGACCCCCTCTGAAGAGATCTGGTCCGTGAACCCCCCCCCCCCCCTAGAAATGCCCCTGTCAATTTTTTTTTTAGGTCTCTCCCTTCCAAAAGCCAGTAACACCCCCACTTTCCGACGAAATATCCCCCTAAAGCCGCGTTCCCACGATCTCTTGTAACGAAGGCGAGACGGGACGGGACCTCATTAGCCGAAGTGTAGGGACGAGCGCGCGCCGCTGGTTAGCCCTCGCTACCTCGCCGCCACCTGCGCACCACGTTGCCTAGTGTCCCGT
>JARYHS010012527.1:0-14104 GCA_031002005.1 Vandiemenella viatica | reverse complement strand
GCATCTGCTGTAGGCTCAACATTTAGCTTGCATTAGTCTAATGTGAGTCAGTAATTATCCTAAAATGGTCTTAATGGTTTTGTTTCTTCTCTTTGTGTCAGTATTATTTTAGACGCCCTGTAGCGCTCCGGATCGCAGTTGCGACCCTCTGTCCTATACGCGATATTTGATTCTTATTGATGACGATCTACCATGTCATTTTGTCAACGTTATTTTGAATCACCCTGTATAAAGTATGTTTTTAATCATCAACGTTTTTCTCGTTCAGTCACTGTAAATTATACTTAGGTTCTACATTTACTGTGCCTAGCAAAACAGCAGGAATATTCACGTATAATCCTTAATGATCCAACGCGTGAATCCTGAAAACACTCTCCTTCTACATCTGTCCTTTGCTGCGTTGGTGAAACTTTCCGCTGTCGGGATTAAGGTGTGTTTCTAATTGTTTACTTTTACCAGTGAAATCAAAGTTAAAAGATCCATGAAGGCCAAATCATTGTAATGCCAGGTCGAAATAGTTGGTACGAAGTTTCATCATAATTCGCGGGACCATTAATCGATACGAAGAAACTGAAACCTTAGATAGCAAAGGAAACAACGACGTAATGTAGATATCGGCCTTACTGCCCTCATTCCCACAGTCAAATTCACTGTCTTAACGATTTCTAGCAAAGTTAATGATAAAATGGTGTTACCCAGTGAGCTATCGTAAATGAGGTAGACTGAAGATACAAAAATAAATATATAGTATGCTAGGCAACAAGTGCAATATACAGCGAAGTAGAACCTCCTTCTATTTGTAACAGCTAACATGTAATCTTCTTGATTATAGCCTAAGAATTCATCACAGGGCCAGTGATTGTAAAATTTACGTCAAAAACCTTGAAATTTTCTCTAAAGGACTAGAGGTACAACAGTAACATCAGACTGTAGTATGCTTAATGAGATCTGACAGAACAAGGAATAACAATGCTACATAAATCCACCTAGTAAAACGAACTTTCTTCTCACTTTTCTCATACGGCTATGAGACGTAGTTGTGAAGACTATAACCACGTCGAAGCCTTTGGTTATGTAGTATTGACGTAGAATGTTGTTTCTTGAACTGGAAGCAGCTCTAACGCGCCCATTGTTCAGGGAATTAGTATTTCCAAAGGTGTTTGTGTATCGTCTCATTCCTCTAGTTTCTTCCGACCTGTAGTAAGAAGAATTTGGAGAAATTCATTGTGGAAGAGAAAGTTGAGAGCAGTAGAACAGGCGAATGGTGGATGAGTATTATTACATATATATAGCCTTCGGTCATAATGACCATGTGACCAGCTTCATATGTTTACAGTTGTTTTACATACATTTTTAGACATATACAAGTATGATTTTTTCTTCTTATTACAATATAGGACTCACTGTGTTTACATTTAACTTTTAAAGTTTAGTATGTCGACAGTTTTATCACACTGAACTCTGTTTGTTTCTCATTTTTGTTCTTAATAACTAATATTACATGACAGAGTTATTCTTAATTAAATTAATGTACAATCTTGGACAAGAGGGAAATTTATAAAATGAACATAATTAATTCTGCTATCCTCCTCACCTACAGCTTGTCGTTAAAACAATTATTGCTTTGACGTTGGACATTTTGTAAAATAGTGTCTTGGTATATAACTATTATTCCATAACAGAGTGATTCTTATTTAAATTAAAATACAATTTCGCACAAGAAGTAGCTTCTTAAAATGAATATTATCAAAGTTATTATCCTCCTATCTTATAGCTTGTCTTTAAAACAATAATTGCTTTAGCTTTGGACATTTTGTAAGAGTGTATGTTAGTGTACACTATTACCTTTGCAGTTTTCCTTATAGTTCTTTCTCACTTTGCACTAATGGTCATTCGTTGATATTTTATGATATACTTTAACCTTTAAAAGCCTAATATGAGCTTCACTTAAGAATGGGCTATCTCTGGTATATATCTTGTCGCTCATCCTCAGCAGATACAGAAATAGAGGTGCAATAAGTTAACAAATCTTTTGTACAATTCATTTTGGGATACCCGGTAACGGCTGTATGCGAGAATAATGCATCACCATCGTCTAGGATAGCATCGTCTAGTCATGATGTCTCAAGTGTAGTGGCCTGTCCGTGTGATAGTAGAAACGCTTCTTCCTTCAGCAGGGAATCTGTTGTTAGTGAAACTGAAAGGACAACGATTTCTTTTGGTTCGGCATATTTAATGAAGTTTAAAGATATTGTGCTGCTGTAATTCTAGGAACTAACCATTGCTCTAAAGAACTGATGTAACCGAGTTGAGAGTGAATCAGTGAGGTGCTGACCTCTGTTGATCGTTGATGAAGGTAGGAGACGGCAAAACTGGCAGCTCGCCCAATCCCCAGGCAAATAATCGGTTAATACGGACGAATACAGTCTTCTGTAAAGAAAGAACCAGCTCCATAGACTGGAAGCGGATTTACACATGTTTTGAGGATGACAAGCAGTTAAGAGTATCTAGTACTGAAAATGACGGATGCTGGTATTTAAGAAAATACGATGGCAATAACTCACTATCATGTCGACTGTAAGAAAAGTAAGTTGGTAGGATGGTAGTCTACCTGTATAGTTGGACAGCAGAGATTGTAACGAAGAATAAAGATGCCAAGACATATGACATGAATACTGTACAAGGGTTTAGTTGCTTTTCATATTTAAATAATTATTTTAATCATACTGGGTAAAAACTGATGGTTTGTTTGTCACCCCACCAACGTTAAACAATTTCAGATTAGAAATTCTTGATCACTGGTTGTACAACCGGGACCAGTCCAACGCCAATAAAACAGTAAATTTTATTGGGTTTCAGAATATCACCATCCACTCAGCAGATTTCCCTCCGGTTTTCAAGATACTTAGGAAAAAAAAAAAAAAAAAAAAAAAACAACCGAACCGCTACAGGTGAAAATTTTTCTTAATAAGGGTTGCATAAAATTAGGGAGGGGGTGGGCTTTTTCCCCTTGTTTTTGAAATATACGTAGTTTCATTGAGATCTTTAATGTATAGAAGAATATAGATCACTACCGTATTAATTTGTCCATATCACTGGAGACTTGATGTTTCAGTTCTGTCCAGTTCAGGTTCCATAACTTATCCATTCTCACTGCACAAATGTTATTTCCATAGTAATCCCAGAAACACAAATGGAGTTGAATAAATTGTTCTCATGCCTTCATTGGGAAAGGCGCGTTAATTTGATGCACATTTCGAAGCTGATCTCTAACTTAATCTTCCGGTGAAGGCACTATGCTTTGCAGTAAATAAGTCAACAAAAAGTATAATTGGTGTTTCTCTATTATATGATTTGGTCAAAACTTATTAGTTTCTTTAAATTAAACGATTATTAAAACTCATTTTCTTCCCATATTTATTTTTACCCACGTATTTATTCCTCTTTTTTACTTTATATATTTAAGCGTCATCGTCTTGAATTAATTGATTTGGCTTAACAGATCCGGATAGAATAAATTTCGAAATTTACATGTAACTCACAGTAGATTTGTAAAGAAATGGAGACAGCTGTCATTTTTGAAATAAACTTATTTCTTGTGGGCCAGTTCATGTTGTAATAACATACTCTAAAATTCTTCATACAGTTTAATGCATACTGTTTTGGAAACCAGGGAGGCTGCTGATAAATTAGTAATTACTCCAGAATTTCAGTTTATAACGTGAAGTGTTTTGACGACGAGTATGTGCAATACAGTGGTTTGGATTAGTAATTTACATGCTTCCCTCAGACTTCAGATGGTGCGGAAATTGCTGTTAATTATGATATCACTACCAAAAGCGATCACTAAAATTAATACCGTCGATTGCGTTCCCGAGTTCATTATCACATGATGAAGTATTTGGGAACTAATAGATAACTGGATTCATCATACAAATGAATCACCAGACAACTGAAATGAAACAAGCACAATTTCAGCCAAATGCTTATTAGATGAAAATTCGGCAGTTTAACAATACCGAGATTACAGGAAATGCCAGATAGTTTTACATTTTTACAGAAATTCATTATTCTCCCCCATTCAAGCAATAATTGCTGTGCTCGCTGTTCCTAAATCCTGTATTCCAAACCGAGAGTGGTGGGTTAGCGGTTAACGTTCTGGCCTCGCATTCGGGAGGACGCGGGTTCGAATCCCCGTCCGGGCATTCAGATTTGGGTTTTCCATCGTTTCCCCAGATCACTCCAGGAGAATTCCGGGATGCTTCCTTCAAGAGGCAATGGCCAAATTCCTTCCCGTTCCTTGTCCCCAGTCCCATCTGTTGGTGAGCTGTAGCGTTAGAGCTTGGCATACGGGGAGCGCTTTGTTTTCATCACCGTTCCAACCATTGTGAATCCGGAAATAGGCCAGGTGACCGACAGAATTGTACCTTAATGCAGCTCATGACCAATTTCCTTCCCATTTCTGAGTTCTGTCTGTATCTCCTAAGGCTCCGTTTAAATTTTTGTTGCTTTCGACAGTAAAACTATTTTTCCTATTAGAATGTCGTGGTTTGTTACAAATTTTTTAAAAAAAAATTATTCCTATTTCTTCAGACAGTTTTTTTGCTATATATATTCATAAGGAGATTTTTTAGAATAACTAGGAGTATTTCATTATCAGCTCTTCACGTCTCTGCCACTTTTGGTCGACCGCACAGATCGTTTCCACTCTTGAAAGTCCCTCTAGCATTGCTCCTCCAATATTTGTGTCCAATCCACTCCCTTGTTCGTAGTCTTGCGATAGGTCTACTTCCAGTCTCCATTCTCAAGACAAACCCCAACCGTTCTTCAGGATTTCTTTTACTGCGTCAAGCTTTATGCTATAATGTTTTTTATTTTCTATCCTATCTTTTTATCATATCGTTTTATTTTCTGTGGCTCTCAAAAAACTTATCTCTGCCGCCTATAATCTGCTTGAAACTATCTATAACGTAAATAACGTCTTATTTATTATGTAGAATCAGTCGCCGTTTCGTATAATACTATGAATGGTCAAGGCTGGCAAAGGAGAAACAAGGCAACTGCATAATGAGTTTTTACACAACTTGCTTTCTTCTTACAGTTACTTCGTGTCAACTGTATGCTGTGGAAGTTTTCCACAGAATAAACTTCGACAAGCTGAAGTTTTGTCTTGGACTGCATATTTCTGAGATTCGATTATTGGAGAATCGCTGGAGATAAGGCTGAGCCGCAAAACCATGAACAAAGATGGTGGTCTCATTTTGAATGATGCATGGTAGCCCATCCTACCTGATCTGCAACAGCAACGCGTAAGACATATGCGCCGGAATGCTGCCTTTCGGCTTGTTGTGAAAAGTCCCGCTACCAAGAATCTCTACTTTCTGTCACTTGTATAATAAGGAAAATTTTGGGCACTCTATTTATTACTCTTTGAAAATATAGCTATGGTTTCGTCAGAAAAACCCCTAAAGTTTTCTTATGATCATATTGTTCCCTTCTGCCTGATATATAACACTTAGTGGCACTTTATAGGCCTGCAGTGCCTTGACATTGTTGTGCCAAGGGTATGGAGCCTTTCGGCAATTGCCTGAACTTATCTATCGTTATAAATTTTTTCTGTCTGTTTGAAAATTTTTACATTTAATCGGTTGATGCCCGCTGTGTCGTGAAGGAAGTCATTTGGTGCGTATCTGGGTGCTCTTAATATTACTCGTAGGTATCTATTCTGAAGTCGCTAGAGATGATCTATGTTGGATTTTGCTGCTGTTCCCCACACCTGCATCCTTAAAGTATGAAGGGAGGAAAACTGTCTTAGGATCTGAGTTTTGTTGTTGTTGCTAGTTTGGAGCTTAAAGGATTGGAAAAAAGATTTTTAATTATAGCGGTGCCCTGTTTTCTTCTGTCTAAAATGTGTTTCCGAAGAGGAAGCTTTTATCAATGGTGACTCCAAAGTATTTAGTTTCAGAATTACTGTTCAGTCTGCCAGTAAAGGCCCCTGCCAGGCAGACCTCACACACAACGCGCCTGCACGCCGGGATACATATACGACTCCAAACAGGCGCAGAGACATCAAAACAAACCAGGAAAACAAATAGAATCATCTAGAAGCTAAGTGGGACTATTTCTTACAGAGGTCGCCGTACTACCACACAACGGAATTCCTGCGCCAGGCCGCCTATATAAGCGTAGCCGGCCGCTCCACCGCCAGTTCCGGCCTGACCGCGGAACCAGCTTCAACTACAGAAGACCACCGGAAGTTCGCGAGAAGTAGAAGCCGTCTCTCTCTACCCCGGATCAGGACCAGGCTAAATTTCTCGACGGTCATCCGCTAACTGTACCACATTTGTTATTGTTTACCAGTGTTTTGTGTACATAGTAATAAACCTCAAGGAACCATTAAGTGTAGTTCACTTCAGTGGCGACAAGGTTGGGATAAGAACTCTCGACCATCATGGCTACGCCAGCAGCACCTACGGAATGGCAACAGTTCCTCCAAGGACTTCTACATCAGTTCTTCGAATCTCAGAGACAACTGATTGCGGAAGTCAGGAATCTCCGCCAACCCACGGCCCCGCCTCCGTTCCCAGCATTCAACGACGACGTCGAAGAATGGGAGACCTACGAGAAGCGCATAAAACAACACTTCGCAATTCATCACATATCCAAAGAAGAAGACCAGCGTGCATATTTCCTTTCCTGGAACCAATCAAAGATGTATGTCTTGCTCACCAAACTTCAGCCACAAGACCCCGACACCCTCACCTTCACGACCATCTGTACGACACTGAATGCATACTACAGACGCCGGTACCATGTCGTCGCGGCCCGCGTCGAATTCTATCAATGCCGGAAGAAGCCCGATCAGACGTATCGCCAGTGGGCGGCCGAACTCCAAGGCCTTAGCAGAAAATGTAAGTTTCAAACTCGTTGTTCCCACGAATCCTACGCCGACGACATGGTGCGTGATCACATCATACAGGCTGCACCAGATGCCGCACTCCGGCATGACGCCCTCAAGTTAGAGGACCCATCCCTGGAGCAGGTCATCGAACTTGCCTACAAATTCGAAATATCTACGGCCGCAGATCGCCGCCTGGAGTCCTGGGCGGATGTGGCCGCAATCCGAACCGACGTAGAGGACACACAGGACGTCGCCGCCATCCAGAGCTCCCAGTCGCGCTCCTCCCGACACCACAACCGGGGACCGCTTCCTCAGAAGGACATCGAACCGGCCCGTTCCGGCAGGGGCACCAAGTCTCGGCAGCAGCAGCGGATCCCGCAGCGCCGACGCCGCAGCCCGCTCCGCCTACCCTCCTGCCCCGCCTGTTATTCAGCACATGAGAGGGAAAATCGTCCGGATCGTTGGGCTGAATGCTCACGTTGCGGCAAGGAAGGACACCTGGCGTCCGTCTGCCGCACCAACACCACCAATGCCAATCCCGGCTCTCGCCGCCCAGGGTCTTACCAAGACAGGTTGAGCGGCGCACCTATGGATATCAATCAGGTAGACACTTCCACAGCATCCAAACTTTTTATTGACGTTACGGTCAATGGCAAGCCCCTGCGCCTACAAGTCGACACAGGAGCAGCAGTCTCATTGCTTAATTATACTACTTATGTGCAAATTGGCTCGCCCCCCCTCTCGCCGGCCCCCAAGCGCCTCCTGACATACAACAAACAGGAAATAGCACTCCTGGGACAGTTCACAGCAAACGTCATGTATAAGTCTGTACATCGTTCAGTCCCCTTTTTAGTAGTTAACAGTTCTCTCACAGCAGACTTATTTGGACTGGACGCCTTCCGCTTATTCGGATTTTCAATTGAGGATAACATACACCTCGTATCTCAGCATGTTCCTTTTCCTGAAGTGGACGCCCTTTGCACCGAGTTTCAGGACCTTTTCTCACCAGGCGTCGGCTGTGCAAAGGACTTCGAAGCATCACTCTAACTCCGGCCGGACGTACGGCCTCGATACTTCCGGGCACGCCAGGTACCCGTAGCGCTTCAACAACCACTTCAGGAAGAACTTCAACGTCTCCAAGACGAAGGGATCCTCCAGCCGGTGCGGTTCAGCCCCTGGGCCACGCCGTTGGTCATAGTTCAGAAGCCAGGACGCCGCTTACGTCTCTGTGGTGACTTTAAGACCACCGTCAACCCGCATCTGCTGGTAGACGACTATCCACTTCCGAGACCGGACGACCTCTTCCGTAAACTAGCAGGAGGTACCTACTTTACAAAAATTGACCTGGCAGAAGCATACCTTCAAATCCCTTTGGATATCCAGTCCCGACAATACACAGTCATCAACACTCCCTCTGGCCTCTTCCAACTCAACCGGCTCATGTTCGGCTTGGCCAGTGCTCCAGCGATTTTTCAACGGTATCTCGAACAACTTCTCCAGGATATTCCGGGATGCATCAACTTTTCGACGACATAGTCGTCACGGGACCCTCCGCTGCCGAACACATGACCAACCTCCGCCTACTCTTCCTCCGCCTCCGTGCAGCAGGATTAAAATGCAACCTTTCCAAGTGTCAATTTTTCAACAATCCATTTCCTACCTGGGTCACATCATCGCTCAGGAAGGCATCTCCCCAGCATTTTCCTATGTGGACGCTATTTCCAACTTACCTCGGCCTCAGGATCTACATCAGTTGAAATCTTTTTTAGGCAAAATTTCATACTACAGAAAATTTATACCCTCAGCAGCACAAGTGGCAGCACCCCTGTACCACCTCTGTCGCAAGAATGTCCCGTTCCGTTGGACCCCAGCTTGCGAGACCGCATTCCACACCCTTAAACAGCAGCTCAAGTCCGCAGCATGCCTCATGCCATACACTCCAAACCTCCCCTTGATACTTGCCACAGATGCATCCGATTACGGTGTGGGGGCAGTTCTGTCTCATAAATTACCAGATGGCACGGAACGCCCCGTAGCCTACATCTCCAAAGCCCTATCGGCTGCTCAGCTTAAATATTCTCAAATCGAGAAAGAGGCGCTAGCTATTGTTTTTGCCTGCTCCAAATTCTATTCCCTTTTATATGGGATTTCTTTTCATCTCATTACCGACCACAAGCCACTCCTATCACTATTTGATCCGTCCACACGTCTGCCTACCAAAACATCCCACCGCATCCAGCGTTGGGCACTATTCCTGTCCCAGTTCAGATATACCATGCATTTCCGTACCACCTCCAGGCATGCCAATGCAGACGCCTTATCCAGATTACCACAGGGACCAGACCTTGCCTTCGACAAGTCGGAACTTCTGGTGTTCCAGATCGACGATGACATACAAGAAGCACTGAAGACATTTCCAGTCACGGCCTCAAAAGTCGCGGCAGCCACAGTGGAGGACCCCCTCCTCCGTGTCATCCGACACCACATCCAACACGGGTGGCAAACACGTTCCCCTCCACGCCATCATCAAGACCTCAAGTTCTACTACTCCATCCGCCACCAGCTCTCAGTAGTAGAGGGAGTGCTCCTCCGCACAGAACCAAATTCCACCCCGAGGGTCGTCGTTCCGAGATCCCTACAACCGACAATCCTCCAAACTCTCCACCAAGGACACTGGGGAATTGCCCGCACCAAATCCCTTGCCAGACGCCATGTATTCTGGATCGGCCTTACCACGGATGTCACGAAGATGGTGCGGCGCTGTACCATCTGTGCCCAACAACTGCCCCGCCCCCCTCAAAAGTTCCTTTCCTGGCCGGCACCGTCCGGACCCTGGGAACGCATTCACCTCGACTTCGCTGGCCCATTCCTAGGCCACCAGTGGCTCCTAGTGACGGATGCCTTTTCCCACTTCCCATATGTCGTCCGTTGCTCCACAATCACCACAGAGGTCACCATTTCAGCCCTCACGAAGATCTTTTCCATCGAAGGATTACCATACGTTATCGTCACAGATAACGGACCGCAATTTCGAAGTCGGGAATTCCTATCCTTCTGTACCGCCAACAATATCCAACACCTCCTCACCCCGCCCTTCCACCCTCAATCTAACGGGGAGGCGGAACGGCTAGTCAGAACATTCAAAACCCAAATGACCAAATACACCACAAGTCACAAACTCGAAGAGGCATTGACACTCTTCCTCAGTTCCTATCGAACCACTCCAGTAGGGGCCAAAAGCCCGGCGGAATTGCTGCATGGCCGCCAACCTCGCACTCTCCTCCATCTCCTCTTACCCCCGCCCAAAGTACAGGTACCTTCGGGCCCATTCCGTTTCACCCCGGGCTCCCTAGTCTGGGCCCGCGGGTTTGGCTCCCGGGCCGGTTGGCTTCCGGGGGTCATCCAGCGGCCCCGGGGCCGCCAACTGTTCGACGTCAGCCTGGATGGCCGGATAGTGCGACGCCATCGAAACCAACTACGTCCCCGCTACCCCACGGCACCGTCCTCTTCCACCACGGCACGGCCATCCACTTCTTCCTCTCCTTCCCTGCCACCTCCACCACTCCTGCCGTCTAACCGTTGCTCAGGGACAGTTACAGCGCCACCAACGACGCCACAACCTGTCGGTCGCTCCGACACCCTTCAGCCGCAGCCTCTCGACCACCTGCGGGGACCATCTTCAGCGCCCCCCGTACAGCCCCCGGCCATCGACGCCGACGAACCGATGCCGTTAGCTCCACAAGTACCTCCACCACAACCTGCACCACGACGCAGGTCGGCACGCATCGCCAGGGGAACAGCTCCGTACTCCCCTGGAGGTAGCCTTCATAGTCTGCTCCAGGGCGCCGCGGCAGACGACCTCGCAGACGTCGCAGACATCGCTTCCCCCCCCCCCCGGGAGGGAGGTATGTTCAGTCTGCCAGTAAAGGCCCCTGCCAGGCAGACCTCACACACAACGCGCCTGCACGCCGGGATACATATACGACTCCAAACAGGCGCAGAGACATCAAAACAAACCAGGAAAACAAATAGAATCATCTAGAAGCTAAGTGGGACTATTTCTTACAGAGGTCGCCGTACTACCACACAACGGAATTCCTGCGCCATGCCGCCTATATAAGCGTAGCCGGCCGCTCCTCCGCCAGTTCCGGCCTGACCGCGGAACCAGCTTCAACTACAGAAGACCACCGGAAGTTCGCGAGAAGTAGAAGCCGTCTCTCTCTACCCCGGATCAGGACCAGGCTAAATTTCTCGACGGTCATCCGCTAACTGTACCACATTTGTTATTGTTTACCAGTGTTTTGTGTACATAGTAATAAACCTCAAGGAACCATTAAGTGTAGTTCACTTCAGAGGGGAGGCCGCCATATTGCTTGACCAGAGAAACACGGAAATATGAACAAAAACCTCAAGGGAATCATAAAACAACCGTGGCACTGCAATTTGATGATGGATTATTATGTAACTCGACGAGGCACATCAGAAATGAAGAATAAAATTTTTTGATATCGTGCTTAGTTCTCGAGATATACTGTCTCAAAAAAGTGGAGTTTCTGGTTGAAATTCAGAAGAAACGTGTTCCCAAAGTCAAATTTGGTGATAGATTCTTATGTAACACGACGATACAAATCGAAAATAAAGAATAAAATTTTTCGATATCTCGCTTAGTTCGTGAGATATACTGTCTCAAAAGTGAGGTTGTTAGGTTATGAGGGCATTCAACGATAACCGTGGAGTCGCAATTTGATGACGAATTCTTATGTAACTCGATGAGGGAAACAAAGTAAATAATAAAATTTTTTGATATCTCGCTTAGTTCTCGAAATATTGTACCTTAAAATTGACGTGGTTATGTTGAAATGCGGCCTGGACCAGAAAAAAACTATCGCCATATCCATATTTGATGATGAATTCGGACTAACTTAATGAGCAGGTAATTCTTTTTAACTTGAATAACAAACTGTTTATTTCTACAGTCCTTAAATTTTAGTTGATGTTCAAATAGGTTATATTTTCACATTCTATTTCAGTAATTGACAAGGAAGATTTCAAAATCTAGAAATATACTTGTAGACATATTTACAAACAGAAACAAGGCATATCCGAAATTTAAAAAATGGATAAGTCAATGTTTAGAGCTTTAAAAAAAATAATACTTCATAAACCTCATAGTTTCTGAGCTTACTTAGAAGATATTGTACTGGTAGTGGCCTACATATTTTTGCTAGAAAAATCAGTACATTCAAAAATCAGAAGCTAACAGCTAATAATAAATAAATTGTTTGTTCTCTTCCGGTATACACCACATTTCTACCTGCCAACATTTCCATTAATACTGCCGCTACAAAACCAAACTATGTAGACACATCTAAACACAAGAAATGCATCGCGCACTACATTTCCGTCAACAAAGTTTATTTCATAACGTTTAGTAGTTCGCACAGCTCAAATTATCACGATTAATTTCATCGTGCAATTTCAGTGTAAACTTAAACGTGAGTAATGCATGCAGAATACCATATTCACTGTGTCGCGATGTAAACATGACCCGTTTAAATTAAATTTCCAACATTTGTCTACAATAAGGCTAGCTTTTCAGGTGCAAAGTAGTAACATATGCTAATTGTCTTAAAATAGACGCTGTTTTTTCGATTTGCTTCCGAATGAAAGCTTTAAGTCTCAGATCTGTTATGTAAATGTATTACTTGAAGAAAAAGTGAAAAATAAATTAGTTTTTTTGTATGTTATTATTTTATGGACCTGTGCTGTCGGGCAGCAGTATTTATGATTTCATAGAAGATATTTTTTTTTTTCCATACTGGCAAATGTTGACCCCAAATAAACGTTATTTATCACTGCTGTTTCTATGAGACTCATAAGGGTCGCATAAAACAAGTAAACTAGGAACATTTTAGCGTAAAGATTAGATGGAATTATGGCGCAACTCTCGCCCCTATGCGGGAGTGTGGAAAACAAACTAACTACACTAACAGTCAATTTTGCTTCCGAATGAAAGCTGTTAAGTCTCAGAACTGTTATGTAATTGTATTATTTGAAGCAACCGCTATTTTCTAAAAGTTTTAGAAACACATGTTAAATATAATAATATATTATATCCAAAATGAGTCTACCTTTCATGTTTAAATGATTAAAATTAAGTACAAATATGACAAATTGCAACACGGCATGAAGAATGGCAATTCAGGTGAAAGAAATTCGAAAGTTATAGAGAGTTGACCTGAATCCTTTGTGTTGTGTAAATTTTTTTGTTTAGCCAATTCAGTTTATGTTCTATCATACGACTAATTCCTGAATCCCAGTAAAATCTGCAACAATGTTGTTAATGTAATGAACTCCTTTATTTTACAAAATTACATGTCTTTAACATCAGTCTCCTTCAACATTTTCATGTGGTTGTTTCACGGAATCAATGTTTAAAAATCTTCGTAACAGTGAGTTGGAGCCACAGTATCTGATATATGGTTAAAATAATGACATAATGAGAGAATACGGCATAGACAAGAAGACAAGGGTTCTGATACAACAAACACTCACGGATACCACGTCTAAAGTGAAATTTATGGGAGAAACATCAGTACCATTCAAAATTTGCACGGGTGTCAGACAAGGAGATGGATTGTCACCAATTTTATTCAACATGGTATTGGACAAAGTTATAAAACAATGGGAAACGCAGGTCAAAGGAATACAGCTAGGAAGAACACGACATACCAAAACAATCATCAGATGCCTGGCATTTGCGGATGACCTGGCAATTCTCAGCAACAATAGGCAGGAAGCACAAGATGCATTGGAACAGCTACATCAAATTGCCGCCAAAACAGGGCTACAAATTTCGTATGAGAAAACGCAGTACATGGAGAAACAAAACAACAATGTACAAACAATATACACAAAATTTGGAAACATAAAAAGAGTTGAGAAATTCAAATATCTAGGGGAATACATACAAGTAGGAGGATCTAACAAGCTATCAAATTCAGAAAGATCAGAAAAACTTCAGACTCACATGGTCATATTACAACAAAAGAAATATATCAAGACAGGCCAAACTCAGACATTACAAAACAGTGGTACTGCCAGAAGCATTATATGCATCAGAAACAACAACGATTGGGGCTTCAGGCATAACAGAAGCGGAAAAAGTTGAACGCAAAATCCTTAGAAAAATTTTTGGAGCAA
>JARYHS010012524.1:0-24369 GCA_031002005.1 Vandiemenella viatica | reverse complement strand
TCTCGTATGCGTGTAATTGTTAATCTTGAAGGTGGTTCTGTATCATACTCCCTTCTCCACTGTCTTTGAACTTCATTTACATTCTCAAACTTCCAGTACCACTTAATAACCTGCTTACGTTCTTCAAAACTCAAACGTACGTCCCCCATGTTGATATTACAAATTCCAACTGATAATATAACATAGAGGGACGATTATGCTGGCACCTGGCGAAGAAATATAACACTAGCCTTGTAGAGCGGGAAAACAACAATAGTTTAAAGTGTGTATACATTTTTTTGAAGCACCCGGTATGTTGTGGACATGTTCTTCTGGACTGAGATTGTACGTCAGAAGAACTCCTAGGTCTCTTACAGTTGTGCAGCGATTCAGTAGCTGATTATCCATTTCATATTCAAAATGTAATGCCGATTTAGTGCGGTGAAAAGTAATGCAGGGACATTTATTAACATTAAGTTGCATACTGTTTTGTTGACACCATTTCACAATAGCTTTTAAGCAATTCTGAAGATCTAAGCAGTCATCTCGAGTAATGATTTTCTTGAAAATCTTAATGTCATCTGCAAAGAAAAGGCAACTGGCAAAAATACTAACTAAATCATTTATGTATATATTGAACAGCAATGGTCCTAGGTGTGAACCCTGAGGTACTCCAGAAGTTGCTGCGAAAGCAGATGACAATGAGCCAAAAGCCTTTACAATCAACCTTCTGTTGCTGAGGTAGCTACAAAACCACTCCAATAATTTACCAACTATGCCATATTCCTTCAACTTAGTAAGAAGGTGGGGATGGCTAACTTTATCAAATGTCTTTGAAAAGTCAAGATATATGACATCGAGTTGTTTTCGCTCACTAAATGCTCTAATTATTTCATTTTGAAGAATCACAAGGTTAGTTGTTGTTGATTTTCCAGGAGAGAAACCATGTTGCTTCGGAGTAATTATGTTACGAAACATGGGCTAGACTTTGTTTAGCACCAAATTCTCGAAGATTTTTGCTAACACCGATTGTATAACAATAGGTATATAATTCTTAACATCTTCCTTCGATCCGCATTTATGCACAGGAACAACATGACCAAGCTTAAATACATCTGGAAAAATTCCTGTCTTTTGAGACCTGTTAAACAATTATTTTAAAGGATGGCAAAGCAAGACTCTACAGTATTTCAAAACATTAGGTGGTATTTGGTGAGGGCCACAACTCTTCGAACAGTCTAGCTTGCCCAATCCTTTATAAACATCTTCATCAGTGACTGCAAGTGTACTCAGACTATTAAAAGTACTGAAATGGATATTGGAAGTAGACGAAGATGGAGGTGTAAATAATGAATAGAAGTATTGTGCAAACAGATCACACATTTGCTGTGGGTGGGAAGTGAAGTGATTATTAAATATTAACGTGTTTGGTGTTCCGGATGAAATTCCAGAATAATTTGGGATTGTCAGGTATAGTACATTGCACATGTTCAATATAGTCATTGAAGCATTTTTTAGATAAGAAACGAGATTGGTCTCTCAATTTTGAGAACAGGACATAGTACTCATAACAAAGGTCTGCTTATTAGCTTTGTGGAGTCTTTTATTTTCTATGACCAATTGTATAAGCTCTGTAGAGAACCAACATGGGAATTTTGACATTCCAGTTTTTTTCAGTGGTGTATACTTGAGCACAATTGACTTCAATATGTCAGTGAATTTTATGAACAGAGTGTCAGTATCGGTGGATATGTCAAGGGATTCAAAATTGGATAGGTCCATAGAAAGAAGTTCATCAAAAACTTCTCCAAGATTACACCTTGCAAAATCAGGAACAAAAGTGCACTGGTGATCAGGCAAGGTAGATTCTACAGGGTGAATAATATTCAATGCTGGATGCTGGATATCAATAGGCAACAAAGGGCAGGTGTCTTCCTTGACAGTGACATTGGAAAAGTCAAATATTAAATCCAATAACACACCCCTAGAGTTCAGGACATGGTTACACTGTTCGATATCCAATAAACAAGCTAGTTCACAAAGCATTCGAGGAGAAGCAGAGTGGAAATGTGGTTCTTTTTTTATCCAGTCAACATGTAGGATGTTAAAATCACCAACCAGAATCACATGTGATGGTTTTACCTATTGGTCGGCTATCACTTCTTCCACCACCTGGCAGTAGTTGGCATATACATCGAGAGGCTTACACAGCTCAGCAAAATGTGTGTATCATGCAACATATCAATTGATAAAAATATAGACTCCACTGATAGTGGGGACATTGTTCCAATACACCTAGAAGGCATTCTGTTGTTCACTGCCACAAGAAAACCACCCCACTCTCTTTAAAACTAGTTCGTTAGGATCTATCACTCCTGTACACAGAGTGATTTGTGAATCCAAGGTCAGTATTAGAAATATCTGGAGAAAGATTGGTTTCAGCAAGTATAATGACATCATAAGTACATGTAGCTAGGGCTAATCTTAATTCTTTAAGTTTTGTCCGAGTTCCATTAATATTTTGATAGTACATATTTATGTTGGTTTTTCCATTGGATTTAATTAATTTTTTGCACTTTGCACTATTTTGGGCACTCCATTGATGAATTTTATAGTGAAGCCAGTTTCACCTTCTTTGGTGCGCTTCTCGAGTTCAGCACGAAGATTAATTAAGAACAATCTCCAAGTGAGATTTCAGAAAGAGATGTGTCTTTGCATGCAATTTCATTTGGCTTAAAACCCTTCAGAAATGTTACAGCAACGTCCTTGGAACTTAGTGCTAGTTTGAGTCATGGAGGAAGGAAATACACTCCTGGAAATTGAAATAAGAACACATTGACGCCGGTGTGTAAGACCCACCATACTTGCTCCGGACACTATGAGAGGGCTGTACAAGCAATGATCAAACGCACGGCACAGCGGACTCACCAGGAACAGCAGGGGTTGGCCGTCGAAGGGCGCTAGCTGCGCAGCGGTTGGGCACCGCCGCAGTCAGTGTCAGCCAGTTTGCAGTAGCATACGGAGCTCCATCTCAGTCTTTAACACTGGTAGCATGCCGCGACAGCGTGTACGTGAACCGTATGTGCAGTTGACGGACTTTGAGCGAGGGCGTATAGTGGGCATGCGGGAGGCCGGGTGGACGTACCGCCGAATTGCTCAACATGTGGGGCGCGAGGTCTCCACAGTACATCGATGTTGTCGCCATTGTTCGGCGGAAGGTGCACGTGCCCGTCGACCTGGGTCCGGACAGCAGCGACGCACGGACGCACGCCAAGACCGTCGCATCCTACGCAGTGCCGTAGGGGACCGCACCGCCACTTCCCGGCAAATTATGGACACTGTTGCTCCTGGTGTATCAGAGAGGACCATTCGCAACCGTCTCCATGAAGCTGGGCTACGGTCCCGCGCACCGTTAGGTCGTCTTCCGCTCACGCCCCAACATCGTGCAGCCCGCCTCCAGTGGTTTCGCGACAGGCGTGTATGGAGGAACGAATGGAGACGTGTCGTCTTCAGTGATGAGAGTCGCTTCTGCCTTGGTGCCAATGATGGTCGTATGCGTGTTTGGTGCCGTGCAGGTGAGCGCCACAATCAGGACTGCATACGACCGAGGCACACAGGGCCAACACCCGACATCATGGTGTGGGGAGCGATCTCCTACACTGGCCATACACCTCTGGTGATCGTCGAGGGGACACTGAACAGTGCACGGTACATTCAAACCGTCTTCGAACCCATCGTTCTACCATTCCTAGACCGGCAAGGGAACATGCTGTTCCAACAGGACAATGCACGTCCACATGTATCCCGTGCCACCCAACGTGCTCTAGAAGGTGTAAGTCAACTACCCTGGCCAGCGAGATCTCCGGATCTGTCCCCCATTGAGCATGTTTGGGACTGGATGAAACGTCGTCTCACGCGGTCTGCACGTCCAGCACGAACGCTGGTCCAGCTGAGTCACCAGGTGGAAATGGCTTGGCATGCCGTTCCACAGGACTACATCCAGCACCTCTACGATCGTCTCCATGGGAGAATTGCAGCCTGCATTGCTGCGAAAGGAGGATATACACGGAACTAGTGCCGACATTGTGCATGCTCTGTTGCCTGTGTCTATGTGCCTATGGTTCTGTCTGTGTGATCATGTGTTGTATCTGACCCCAGGAATGTGTATATAAAGTTTCCCATTCATGGGACAATGCATTCACGGTGTTCTTATTTCAATTTCCAGTAGTGTATATGGAGGAGAAGTGACGTTAAATCGGTGAAGCTGTCTCGCGCATGCGCAGTGGCGGCAGCGGCGATATTGCGCTTAAAAACAATTGCGATGTTCACATTGTGTTAGATGTAGTGATTATTTCATTTTGTAATGTGTATAAGTGTTTCATAATGCCGTCTTGTGTTGCGTACGGTTGCACAAGTAGGCACAAACAGGAATGAACCTGGAATATCATTTCATAAGTAAGTTGAATTCTAATTATCGTTGTTGAAGTGAGCTGTAGAAGTTGCAAACTTCGTTGCCTGTCTATAAATATTTAGTCATAGCTCTCAATGGGATGACTTTGTTCTCAAATTTTTGTTGGTGTAGTGTAGAAAATCAGCATACCTTGCTATTTTGCACATAATAGACTAGCATTACTTTTTAGCGAGTGTTGAAAATGAGATTTAAGGGGGTGTGTTTTACATCGCGATTCAGTGAATTTAGTATTGCGCTTACTTTCGTCACGTTGCAGTTTATACTGACAATGTATGATGAAATTAAATGTGTTAAATTATGCTATGAAATCTAGGAATCTTGATCAAGCAAACGATGTTGTTACTGCAAATACAGTTTGCGATTCAAATACGCGTGTGTGGGTATGTCTACATAGTTTGATTCTGTAGCGACAATTTAATGGAGATTGTGGTTAGGTCTAAATGTAGTCTGTACCAGAATGGTTTTGTTGTTCCATGAGGGACAAAGAATTTATCTATTACTGTTAGTAATTTTATGAGAACCAAGTTAGTGACAAAACGTATATCGCGATGGAAACTACTTCCAGCCATTTGCAATTAAGCTTACGATGTATGTTAACAAGATAACTATTTTTATTCTGATCTAGGCCGCATTTCAACCTAACCACAAGTGGTAGTAAAAAAAACTGAAATATCCATTCTGCAAGTAATTCATTGTAGCTATGGCAGAATTTTGTTCCAAGCCGCATATCAACCCAATCCCAGTATATCCCGAAAACAAAGCAAGATATCGAAAAATTTTATTCATTATTTTCGATTTGTCTCGTCGTGTTACATAAGAATCGATCATTAAATTTGACTTTTGCGAAATTTTTCTTCTCCATTTCAACTCAAGACACCACACTTTTGATACAGTATATCTCAAGAACTAGGTGAGATATCGAAAATTTTTATTCTTTATTTTTCATTTGTCTCGTCTTTTTAAATAAGAATCCATCATCAAATTTGACTTTGACCAATTGTTTCTTCTGAATTTCAACCAAAACCATTTCACATTTGGGACAGAAAATCTCGAAAACTAAGCAGGATATCAAAAAAATTTATTCTTCATTTTTTATTTGTCATATCGAGTTACATAATAATCCATCACCAGATTTCGGCGTCACATTTATCCTAGAGTCCCCTTGAGGTTTTTGTACATATTCCCCGTGTCTGCATGTTAGCGGCCATGCCCCCTCCACTCCGGCCATGCACCCCCACTCCTCCTCCGTCCTGCTTCACTTCAATGCTTGGTGAAGGTCTCTTGCGTCGCCTTCATATCTTTCCTTCCTCCATGGTTTGAGTGGTCTTTGGCCAGAAGTAGATTTCTTCCCCAAACGAAAGAATGTGACAAGATCACTTATATTGACACCAGAAGCTGTCATGATGCATGGAGCAAAGAAAAGAGAGGAGACCACGTAAGGGACCTTGTGCATACAACGAAGTGACGCCGATTGGACAGCGGTGGGGTGGGGAGGTCGCCATATTATTAGGGTTAAGAAACACAAGGAATGTATACGGAACGGAAGAATTTATTCTTTTTTAATCATCGCATTACTAAAAATGAAGTCTTATGCAGTCACATTTATAAATACCATAATTGATATAACCTACAAACATTAGAATTTAAGAAAAACAACTGCCAAATAATTTTTGATAGGAATTTTGTATGCAGAAATAAAACTTATTTTTTTCTGCCTATAGCCGGAAAAAAAAAAATAACAGCATATTGCTATTTTGTAATCATTGAATAAATCTCTAGTACTCTTAAGGACTGACAAAAAATTTTCACGTTCTAGACATTTAATTCTAAATGTATCTTGTTATGGGAACTTACTTGGCGCGAATCAGCGTAGTGGGTGAACGGTTTACCTTCTGGCCTCACATTCGGGGGATGTGGGTTCGAATCACCGTGCAGCTACCTAGATTTGGGATTTTGACAGTTGCCCCAAATCGCTCCAGGTGAATGCCTGGATGGTTCTGTCAAAAAAGCATGGTCGAATTTCTACCCGTTCCTTGATACCTGCCTTTTCCCGCCTCTAAAGACCTCAACGTCGACGAGATGTAAAGCCATAAGAAAAAATGTTTTCTCCAAATCACTCCAGGTGAATTCCGGGATGGTTCCGTCAGTAGGTCATGGCCGAATTCATTCCCCCCCCCCCATTATTTTCCCACTTCGAATGGCCTAGACCCAAGAAAAGGGTTGATTGTTGAAGGCTTGAATGTTAATATATTGACCTAACATTTTATAACAATCGCAACTGGGAAAAGCACATTATGAATATGGTAGGAAAATTTTACAAAAGGGTGATAAGAGGATATTACAGAGAAGTTGCGGAATTGGATTATGAAACTCTGGTCAGACCATTGCTTGAATATGGTGGTGTAGTTTGAGATCCACATTCTAGGTATCAAACTGAGGATTTGGAGGGCATGCAAAGAGCAGCTGAATTTGTTAGTGCAAATTATTGCAGGAGTCAAGATCTGATGTGATAAAAGCACTGTATTGGGAGGAAGGAGGGGAAGGGCATGCTGGGAGTGTTCAAGGCAGTGTGAAAAGATATTGGTGGAATAATTAGTAGCAGTCTATGGAAGGGAAATGACAACGATATCCACAAGATGGCATTCTATTTCACACATAAGATAGAGGGGACATTTTCTTTAGTGGGTGTAGGTGTCAGGGATTTGAATAAATTAGCAAGTGATAAACAGTATACCAATAATGATACAGGAATTTAAAATTACAATTCGTCAATTGCAGAAGTATATGTAGGAGCATTAAACTCTCAAAGTATATAAATTAATTAAAAAAATAATAAGATGGTAATTAGATTAGTAGCGGAATTGTGATTAGATCATGTGTTCCACTTCAACTTAAAATTATTTTTAAACACAGGAATAGTCAATTTCTGTAGGTTTAATTCTTTAGAAGTCATCATAAATTGGCACAATTACCTCTTATATTTGCAATAATTGAAAGATCTCAACTACATCAATAAGTGTGCATTTCAAATATTAACCAAAAATGATTTGCATTTATTTTGAAAGAGGTTCAAATTCAATACAATACATTCAATTTCCCAATATAAGAGACTGACTCTGTGGGATTTCGAAAGTTGTCAATTTACAGATAAACAATTGCATATTAAAAAAATACACACACCAGAAGATGTATAGGCATAGCATACATAGTACATTAAACAACTGCATAGCAAAATAAGACATTTACCAGAAGCTGTACACTCATAGCATACATGGTACATTAATTATTAATTTACACAAACTACTGGCAGTTTATTGAAAATGTATGTAGAAATGCTCCTCATTCGGTAATCAAAATTGATAAAATTCTTAAAGAAAGAATTTATTGACTTTTAAACAAAATCAATCTTGTATATTTATTCCTAATGGAATTTCCTTTCTTTACATAGTTCTTGCCCAGTAGCTAAACCTAAGTGATAAATAATTTCATATAACTCCCCTTATAAGCAGGGCTGTGTGGTTGTGTAACACACCTTGGTCTAGGGAGTGCTCAATGAGCTGACTGAATATATTTGCACTCAGTAACATTCGTACAACTATGGTGTCTGTTTTCATAATATTTACTTCATTTTTAAAAAATTAACAGACATTAGTGCGAACACTTCTACCAGTGGCGTAGCTAGGGGGGGGGGGCGGTGGGGGCGGTCCGCCCCGGGTGTCACCCGTTTGGGGGTAACACCCACATTTCGAAAATAGTAATCGAAATTAGTGTGACACAAAAAAAAAATCAATAATAAACTTCTTTTATCCTTTGGTGTCGAAACACGTCTACTTTTATTGTTATGAATATTTGTTTTTAGGTTGATCTAGCGCTTTTTCAAATGCGATCCAGGAGGCTGTGCTCATTCGTTATAGTAGAATATAATTGTTGGCAGTACCGTGCGCTTAAACAATGAGAGCAATCGCTCTGTAGCTCCAACAATCACAAGAAATCGTTCATTGTTGTGCTTGCCGTCCGTCACTGTTCGGTTTGTTACAAGCGGCGGTGGATATAATGTAAGTTTTCTTGTATAAAAAGAGGAAGTTTTAAAATTAAAGTTTATATATAGTTGCTTAAATCATAGTAATTAGACAGTTAAATTGTAAATCCTCGAAAATATTTAGAGAAAATTTTGAAATGAAAACCAAGCGTAGCCTATACATGGTTGATAATACAATGACAAAACAAGTGTACACGAAGAGAATTTAACAATACAATAGTTGATGAAAACAAAATTTGAAGGAATCCTAAAACCCATTTTTTTTATGAGTCCATATATTCACTAATAGAGTAAAAGCTGTGCCTCACTAGAAATGCCTTTAGTTTTATTTTAAATGAGCTAAAGGAAGCATTTTTTACTTCTTCTGGTATTTTACTATAGAGTGTTATTCCCGAATTTAAAATACTTTTTTGATATGTAGTAGTCCTGCAAAACGTTTTGTGGATGTCTGAATGTCCTCTAGGGAGTTAATTATGTACCATATCATTTTTTATTAGTTTATTGTTTCTTAGGAGGTACTCTCTTGTGAAAAGAACTACACAGTCCAGTCACATTAATGTGACCACCTCTCAAAAACCAGAATAACAACCTTTGGCAGAACGGATCGCTGCGAGGCGTGCAGGAACAGAGTCAGTTAGGTTTCTGATGGTGTTCACTGGGATGTTGAGCCATGCCGACTCCAGTGCCGTGGCCAGCTGCGCTAGATTGCGCGGTTGAGGATCCATGGCGCGAACAACCCGATCGAGGTGGTCCCACAGATTCTCGATTGTGTTTAAATCCGGTGAGTTTGCTGGCCAGGGGAGTAAGGTAAACTCATCCTGGTGCTCTTTAAACCACTTACATACACTGCGAGCTGCATGACACCTCGCATTGTCCTGCTGGTAGATGCCATCATTCTGAGGAAAAATTATTCTCATGTAGGGGTGGATATGGTCCGCAAGGACAGATATGTACTTGTGCTGATCCATCGTGCCTTCCACAATGATGAGTTCACCCAGTGAATGCCAGGAAAACATTCCCCAGACCATAATGCCCTCTCCTCCACCCTGGGTGTTTGCCTTCAGACGTTTCACGCCGTATGTGCCAACGTCCATCTGTCCGATGGAGCATAAAACGTGATTCATCGGTAAAAGCCACCTGTCGCCATTCTTTGGACGTCCAGTTGCTGTACTGGCGTGCAAATTCCAGCCTTCGTCGCCGATGAACAACAGTTAGCGTAGGTGCATTAACTAGGCGTCTGCTGTGGAGGCCCATGCACAGCAACGTTCGCTGAACCGTTGTTGAGGATACACTCTTGGTAATCCCTTGGTTCATCTGGGCGGTCAGTTGCTCAACAGTTGAAGGTCTATTTACCGGAACGCATCTCCGTAGCCTTCGTTCGGCTCTGTCATCTATCGCCTGTGGTGCACCACATATTCCACGCCGCTGATTTTGAATAGTGCCATTTTGCCATGCACGGTATACTTTTACCACGGCGACACGTGAACAGTTCACAAAATTAGCCGTTTCCGAAATGATTCCACCCTTGGTGCTAAAGCCAATAATCATGTCCTTTTGGACGTCGGATAAATCGCTACGTTTCTGCATTACGCCAACGATTGAAATGCTTTCCGATGCCCTATGACATCCTTTATATACACTCCACTGTATTGTGCTGCCACCTGCCTTCTGTGATTGGTTATCTCACGTTGACGTTGAAAGAAGGTGGTGGTCACATTAATGTGACTGGAATGTGTATTTCATAGATGTACAGACATGGAACATTTAGAATGGCGAGCTTTATGATATGAGTTCTACAGGATACTTGTCTTTTTAGGCGACATATAGTTCTCACTGCTCTTTTTTGCATCCTAAATATATCAGTGCTTTGTGATGAGCTACCCCAGAAAATAATTCCATATCTGACCAGTGAGTGGAAATGAGCGTAGTATACTTGCAATACTGTACTAATACTAATGGTATTCCTAAGAATTCTTAGTCCGTAGCACACTGTAGACAGTCTTTTAGCTAATTTGCTTATGTGAACATGTTTCATGTTCTGTTGTACCCATAATCGCAAGAATTTGGTTTCATTTACATTTTTTAGATCTTTTTCACTTATGTTTACTTTAATATTGTTTTTGTTAGCAGAATGAGGTAGCCAAAAATTCAAACACACTGTTTTTCCTCATTCAAGATTAAATTATTTGCGTCAAACCAGTTTTTCAACTGTTAATTCTAAATTTTTAAGGTTCGGGGAGGTGAGTAAAACACTTGTGTCACATGCAAACTGAACTTCATCTTTTGGATCGATATTCCTAGTGAGATCATCTATATAAATTAGAAACAAAATAGGTCCTAACACCGAACCTTGGGGTATATCATACTTAACAAACTGTTCATCTGAGGTAAATTTTTCCCTTGAACAATTTTTCTAATATGTTGTTTCATAGTCAACAGACACTCTTTGTTTACAGTTTTCAAGGTACGATTTTATCCAGTTTTTTGTATTCCCTCTTATCCCCATTTTGTCCAGTTTAGTTAGTAGTATACCATGATCTATTACATCAAATGCCTTTGATAGGTCTAGTAAAATACCTGCAGCTATATCATTTCCATCCAAAGCATTTAAAAAAGAATTTAAGAATTCAAAGATTGCTGTATGAGTCGATTTATTTTTCCTGAATCCATGTTGCTGGGTAGAAACATGGAGGAAGGAATATATGGAGACGACGCAAGGGACCTTCGCCACATACTGGAGTGAAACCGGGTGGAGACAAGTGGGGAGGGGAGGCCGCCATATTGCTTGACCAGAGAAACACGGAAATATGCACAAAAACCTCAAGGGAATCATAAGACAACCGTGGCACCGCAATTTGATGATGGATTATTATGTAACTCGACGAGACACATCAAAAATGAAGAGTAAAATTTTTTGATATCGTGCTTAGTTCTCGAGATATACTGTCTCAAGAGAGTGGAGTTTCTGGTTGAAATTCAGAAGAAACGTGTCCCCAAAGTCAAATTTGGTGATAGATTCTTATGTAACACGACGATACAAATCGAAAATACTGTCTCAAAAGTGAGGTTGCTAGGTTATGAGGGGATTCAACGATAACCGCGGCGCTGCAATTTGATGACGAATTCTTATGTAACTCGATGAGGGAAACTGAAAGTAAAGAATAAATTTTTTTGATATCTCGCTTAGTTCTCGAGATATTGTACCTTAATATTGACGTGGTTAGGTTGAAATGCGGCCTGGACCAGAAAAAAACTATCGCCATATCCATATTTGATGATGAATTCGGACGTAACTTCATTAGCAGGTAATTCTTTTTAACTTGAATAACAAACTGTTTATTTCTACAGTCTTTAAATTTTAGTTGATGTTCAAATAGGTTATATTTTCACATTCTATTTCAGTAATTGACAAGGAAGATTTCAAAATCTAGAAATATACTTGTAGACATATTTACAAACAGAAACAAGTCATATCTGAAATTAAAAAAAAAGCATAAGTCAATGTTTAGAGCTTTAAAAAAATTAATACTTCATAAAACCTCATAGTTTCTGAGCTTACTTAGAAGATATTGTACTGGTAGTAGCCTATATAATTTTGCTAGAAAAATCAGTACATTCAAAAATCAGAAGCTAACAGCTAATAATAAATAAATTGTTTGTTCTCTTCAGGTATACACCGCATTTCAACCTGCCAACATTTCCATTAATATTTCCGCTACAAAACCAAACTATGTAGACACATCTAAACACAAGAAATGCATCGCGAACTACATTTCCGTCAACAAAGTTTATTTCATCACGTTTGATAGTTCGCACAGCACAAATTATCACGATTAATTTCATCGTGTAATTTCAGTGTAAACTTAAACGTGAGTAATGCATGCAGAATACCATATTCACTGTGTCGCGATGTAAACATGACCCGTTTAAATTAAATTTCCAACATTTTTCTACTATAAGGCTAGCTTTTCAGGTGCAAAATAGTAACATATGCTAATTGTCGACACTACACCAACAAAAATTTGAGAATAATATGATCCTATTGAGAGCAATGAATAAATTTATAGCGAATGGCACTAATGTTGCGGTTGCCTGTCAGATACTTCAAGAACTATAATTACAATGTGACTTACTTATGAAACGCTATTCCAGGTTTTTTCCTATCTCGTCTGTTTGTGCAACCATATGCATCACAACTTGGCATTATAGAAAACTTTAGGATATTAGAAAATGAAATATTCTCAGCAGCTGACACAGTGCAAACAGCCCAATGTTTTGGTACTCCTACGATGTCCGCCGCGCAGGCACAGTTTTTTCACGAGGTTCCACGGATTTCGCGTTATCTAGTCTCCATATATTCCTTCCTCCATGGGTAGAAAGTGGTGCATATTTGTTGATAAACTTAAGGAGTCTGTCAAGGAAGAGCTTTTTCTAATATTTATGAAAAAAACACTTAATTGGGATACAGGTCTATAATTTGCCAACTGATCAGGAGGTCCTTTTTTTAACAGTGGAGTCACTATTGCAGTTTGGAGTACTTCAGGAAAAGTTCCAGTTTGTACAGATATGTTGAAAATCTTTGCCAGAGGGGCAGCTACATAATTAGAACAGGTTTTCAGTATGAAATCTGGGACCTCATCTAGTCCACATGAATAACTATTTTTAATGTCATTATGATTTTTTTAATTTCATCAGGGTTCGTTTCAGTTAGATACATTGTAGCATTAGATATTGTGGAAAGACTGGGAACATCTTTAGTTTGTTTTAATTAATTTTTCAGCCAAAGAAGTAAAATATTTATTGAATTCTTCAGCTATAACTTTGGGGTCACTAATTATTGAATTATCAGTATATAATTTGATGTTCTTTCGTTCAGTTTTTGTACTTTCAGTTTGTTGTCTAATAATATGCAACATTGCTTTGGTTTTGTTGGAAGAATTTTTTATATAATTATCATTTGACATAATTTTTGCTTGTCGAATTACTCTTTTTATAAATCTTCTTATAGTTTTTAACACAGTTTGAAAAATTTTGATCCACTTGGTTTTGTATACAGTAATTCTGTAAGAAACGGTTTCTTTCTCCCGATATTTTTATGCCGGTGGTAACCCAGTTTTTACTAGTTCTTTCTGCCACAAATTTCCTGTTTTTGGTAAAAGCCAGGTTGAAGTAGTGTAGAAAAGTACTGTGAAATACAATAAAGAGATGCATGGTAAATGACCCAAAGGAAGACCAAGAGATGGATGGCAGAAAGTAGTGGAGGAGTGTGTACAGAAGACAAGAGAGGACTGGAACAATGTAGTGACAGACAGGTGGTGGGGAGAAAGAAGGAAATATTATTTATTGCCAATATGATGTTTTTAGCAAAGTCGCGACCATGGTCACACAAATTAAATTGCATTATAAATAAAGTACATTTATATATAATAATTTATAATTGATCAAGTTTGTATAATAACTTATTACATAAATATCGTTTTATTACAGTTTTGAATTTATTCCCAGAAGCAGACCCAACAAGTAGCTGGAAACTGTTGAGGATGATGATGATGATGATGATGATGACATATAAATTTCACTATTTGTGGGATTAAAGTTTGGATTACATCGATTTTCCTGTCTAAATATTTCTCTACAAGTTGCTTTTCTATCCAACTTATCTGTTATTCCAATACATCTTTTGTGCAGCAGTAACAATCAATCTATATGTAGCCTACATGGCAATAGGAACCATAGAATTGAATACGATTCAGGATACGGTATGTGAAAAAATTATTCCACAGTATGCAATTTCAGAACGCTGCTATCCAAAATTTTACATAGCAGATTAATAAGAAAATTCCCTTACTTTTGCACAGACAGAATCTACGTGTATCTTCCACGTTGGGGGAAGTTGGGTGTGTAGGAAAATTGCCACCGGAGCGTGTGCTCCTTTGCAATTAAATTAAATTAAAGAATTTGTCAGCATATACTCCTAGGAACTTATGCTCAGATATTTCATTAATTCCCCCTTACTATCCTTTGGTCTTAATATATTATTCATATCTCGATTTTTTTAATTAAAATTTTACTAAATATGTTTTACTTTTATTAAAATTAATCTAATTGTATCAAAATAATTTTGATAATTCATTTTAGGTCTTAGTAGCAACTTTCTCCAATGGTGATCATTGTTATCCTAACAAATTGTTGTAGTGTCATCTGTGTATGTTATAATTATACTTTTATATACTGAAAAAACAGCCAAGTACCAGGTACAAATCCCTGAGGAACAACACATCTAACTACCGAAACTATTTATTTAACTTACTTACTGATTCCCTATTTCTAAAACCAATTCTATGTACCAAGAATGTTTTGAAGTGAGATGACAGTGGTCTGTTAGCTAATCCTCTAATTTTCTAATATGGAAAGTAATAGGTGGATATCAACAAATAGCATGTACAAACCGATTGACAGCAATAATTATGGATAGCTCTTTCTGAATCCAGATTGGCATGAGCTAATAATATATTATATATTTGATATATGATGTTATATAGTATGACTAACATAATTTTTTCAAATAATTTGTTCAGAACGGAAGTCGGAGTAACAGGTATATAGTTACCAATTTCTCTTTTGTAGCCTTTTTTTATAGACAGATATTATGAATTTCAAACAATTTGAAAATTTTCCATTTGCTATCGATTGTTTTATAGGAAAAGCCAGGATTTTCTTACACTGTTTCAATACAAATATAATTATACCTTCCTACCTATTAGAATTTTTATTTCTTAAATTATTTATAATACTAATTTTTCTTCTATCATTTTTTAAAAAAATATTGATTTATTGATGGAGTAATACGTTTTACTATCTGCATTTATTCTGTTGCAAATCATAGCTTCTCCCACATTTAGAAAGAAATTATTAAACATATTACTAATGTTCTACTACTTTTCAGTTTGTCTCCAGCTCTTGCTTGTCCTATCTTACATTATTTATAAGGTCCCAACTGGTTTTTCCAATGTTATTTGATCCAATTTCTTTTTCTCTATAAATTCCAGCTTTAAGATGCTGTAGTTTATATTGAAATATTTGTTTGTAATGTTTACATATATTTTGTAGTAGTAAAACATGATGATTGGTACAAATTCTACATATGTTTCAGTTTTTCATGCATCACTGTATCAATTGATGGTAATTCAACCCTTTGACTGCTATAGACGTGTTAATGCGCGGGGATTCTACTGTGCCCAGGTGCTCTGGACGAGTTAACACGCGCCATTTGTCCTTCCCTCATGTGCTCTGGATGTATATAAACACGCCGCCTTGCCACCCTGTCTGTGCTCTGGACGTGTTAAGAAGTCCAGCCGCCCAGGTCCCTGTATGCTCTGGACGAGTTAATGCGCGAGCTACTTAGCGACCAGGTCAGGCAGCCATATTTCCACACCAGCTGGTTAATTGCTTTCGAACGTTCGGCCCGTCAGTGTTTGCAGTTGCGATATTATTTGTGTTGCTATTTTCATTTTATTCATATTTTTTACCGAGAAAATAGATCGCCGTTGTGTTTGTACAAAGGAAGAAATCAATGAGATTTTTACTAGAAACGACAGTGAGAATGATCACTTGATATGGATTATACGAATGATCACTTTGATATGGATTATACAGTAGTGAAGACCCTTCAATAGGATCTCGAAGTAATAGTCCTAAGCCTTGTATAAGGCATGTTTTTTAAGTAAGTACCGTTTTGAAATTAAAAAGATGGGCAAATATATCTCAATAATTTTATTTTTACATGAAAGCCTATACGTTACTCTACTTTTCTACATAATTCCCTAATATTGAGGCACTTGTCATAATGTAGAACCAGTTTTTGAAAACTCTCCTCACAGAAGTCTGCCGCCTGACATGTTAACCACTGCATCACAACTGTTTTGACTTCGTTATCGTCTTCAAGATGCTGACTACCCAGGTGTTTCTTCAAGTGCAGGAACAGATGGTGGTCACTGGGCGCCAGATCAGGGCTGTACGGAGGATGATCTAGAGTTTCCCATCGAAAAGATGTGATGAGATCTTTGGTCTGATTAGCCACATGTGGACGGGCATTGTCATGCAGCAAAACGATGCCCTTGCTCAACTTGCCACGTATTTTGTTCTGTATTGAACGGCGCAGAATGTTCAATGTCTCACAATAAGCTGCTGCATTGATTGTCTCATTACGAGGCAGAAATTCCACAAGCAATACTCCTTTTCTGTCCCAAAAAACTGTGCACATGATTTTCCGGACAGAAATTGTTTGCATGAACTTCACTTTTTTGGGTGAATCTGAATGCCGCTATTCCATGGACTGTTGCTTTGATTCAGGAGTGACGTAGGCCACCCATGTCTCATTGCCCGTAACAATTTGGCTTAAGAAATCATCACCATCGTTGTGGTACTGCTCAAGGAAAGTCAATGCACTGCCTAAACGTTTGGTTTTGTGCACATCCGTTACCATTTTCGGTACCCAATGTGAGCACAATTTTCGGTAATTCAAGTGCTCGGTCACAATGCCATACTAAACACTGCGAGAAACATTAGGAAAGTCATCACACAAGTAGGAAATCATAAAGCGTCTGTTTTCTCTCACCTTATTGTCCACTTTCTGCACGAAACATTCATTAACGATCGAAGGACGCCCACTCCGTTGTTCATCATGCACATTTGTGCGGCCATCTTTAAATGCTCTCATCCACTTTCCCATCATGCCATCACTCATAATGTTTTGTCCGCAAACTGCACAGATCTCACGATGAATATCGATCGGTTTTAGGCCTTTAGCACAAAGAAATCTTATAACAGCCTGTACTTCACAGTCGGCGGGACTCACGATTATCGGAGGCATCTTAAACACTCAGTGAACAATGTAAACGAGGAGGAATTAGACAGTAATGGCATCAGTGCGTAGGCAAGAGATGCAGGTACCCAGTGCGCATGCGCGGAACGCCGACCGTAGCGCTGCAGCCACGGTGTGACAAAATGGTACTTACTTAAAAAAATACGCCTCGTACATCTGCTAGTGGAAAACGACCGTCTGTCTCCACAAGAGGTAAACATTTTCAGTATCTGAAGCTTCATATAGTGAGAGCTAAATCTATGGAAAAAGGACACTTTAGTGACAGCTCATCCTCTTGTGCATGCGTTAGACGAGTCAGCTGAAGGACACAAATATGGATTAGGTCAAAATTCCAGCATTCTGTCATTTTTCAGAATATTTTTAACAGAATATCTTATGAAATTTATTGCTGAAGGAACATATAGATTTTATTTATATACCAAGACAAATGTGTCAGAATCAGTTCACTCTAGATTTTCAAATTGGAAGGAGTTACTGGGAGATATTTTCGAAATATTATTCAGATTAAAAATTCAAAGGAGAGCACGCCAACGCATAGATGCGTTGGATGTTCGAAACAGAAAGTGCGTCCAGAAACTAGGCACAAACACAGAACATGCAATGTAAAGTAAACCTGTGTGTTGTGCCATGTTTGGAGCCTTGTTACATGAAAAATGTTAATTACTCATGGGTAATTATACTGTAACAAAAACATTACATTTATACACCTCTAAAATTAAGTGAAATACAAAAAATTGAAAAAAATATTTTTAGCTTCGCCAGTAACGGTCTAAAGAAGGATGGAAATGTTCGCAGAATTTGTGATAGGTATTCGAACACTTCAAAATTTTCTCCTGATCAATAACTGCGCTAACAAACAACAATACGAAACATATTTCGGTTGCTGTAATTTCTATTTAACATATGAAGTACTCATATATACACAAACATTCACTTCTAGAGAAGCTTTAAATTGAAAAACCTTAGATGTAAGAGTAACTGCATTTATTTTGTATCTGGGGTTTCAAAACGTAAATCGAAAAAGGAATGCCATCACCCACAACCCTTCAGAAATATTCAGCACAGAGCAGTCTGGGCTGCGTGCAGACTCAGCAGGGCTGGTATTGGGCGATCGTGGTCTCTCAACGCAGGTTGACGGCTTAGAGGATAACAAAGGAGCATGCAGCGAGGACTCTGCCGGCAATACCTAGCAGTTAAAGGGTTAATTTTGATTATAGAGTTTACGGTATATTTTTTTTATGACAGTTGGACAAAAATGGTTAAATAATTTATTAAAAAACTTGTAGAAAAGCATCCAATTTTCTACCATGTTCCCGGCAATCTACACAGCAATATAAAGGATTGTAACGGAATTAAAATAGAAATATAATACCTCTATTGATACTCTTTAAAGTATGTTTCAATGTTCATTAAGGGATTTAATCATAATAATTATATAAAACAGATATTTAAATTCGAAGATACCCGCGGAAAATAGCTTTTGAAACATGCTGTAACAGCCCTCATACCTGAACTTTAAATAGAATTGTATTTAATAAAGTACCTGTAGTGAGCTAAAGTTTGCTTGAATATGATATAGTACATTTGTTTTGCAATTTCTTGTAAATCAGTGTATATAGACTATATTTTATGAGAAGAAATTGTTTAAAGGCCATTTAATATGTTTAACAGAATTGTGCAAGAGAATTGCTTAAATGTGTAATTCCAAGTATTAATGCAAGTTAAGATGTATACAGGACAATTTTCTACAGTTTAAAATGATTTCTGTAAATAATTTTGTGTTTAAATATTTTTAATTTCCATTTCTGACCATTTTGTAATGATGTTAAGTGATATGTATTAATTCTGATTGTTTTTAATATGTTTAATTGTTTGAGTAATTACTAATGTTCGAGAAATATCTCGCGGAAGTTTTTGAAGTGTTCAGGAAATTTCGATAGAGCCTATATAAAAAAATCAGCAAGACAGTTTCTAGTTTACAGTCAGTTCATACAGATTTACTTGCAAATGACAAAGATTGTGCTGATGTATCTATGGATTGTATCTATTCATGTAAACAAGAAAAATTAAGAAATCTTAAACTGCACCTTATGGTGGACTACTTATTTAATTATACATTAATTAAACCACGAAGAATCTGACAACTTATTGCACTAAATTTTTGAAATTTACACTCTTTTCATTAGCAGAGAAATGTTTTGATGTTATTTAAAAATAAAAAAAAACTACTACATTGCCTCTATGATTCACATAAGACTTTTGTTGTCATTTGCTGGCAGTGATTACATAATATTATTTGAATACATGGTTAGTTTCTGTTTATTTTACAACTGTTTCCGTACTACTATTTTAAAATATAGCCCTGTATCTCGGACATAGTTTTTAACAAGTTATGCAAATGAAATTATGAAATATTATCACATATGATCCTTATCACTGTGAAGCAGTCTAATTTCTTCAGTTTGATTTTAGGTTTTACCTAATCAACACTGACGTTATTAGTGGCTGGAAACTAATTGTTACAATATGCAGGAAGGAATTCGGTCATAGCCATTTGAAGGAACCATCTCAGCATTCACCTGCAATGGTTTGGGGAAAACCATGGAAAACTCAAATCTGGAAGGAAGGATTTTGATTCAAACATTTGTCCTCCTGAAGGCAAGGCCAGTGCTTTACCACTCATGCACCATGCTTTGTAATTTCGTCTTGTGCTATGGCAAGACAACATAATTTTTTCTATTACACTATTAATGTGTAGTCAAAGGTGAGTGTAGAACTTAACGAAATTTAACTACTTTGGACATTTAAAACCCCCACATCTATCCTAGCTTAATGTACCTATAATTACATTTATCTTGGTGGCTGTAAATGTTCAAACTTGTGTCACTAACCAAAATAGACATACAGATTAAATATCATTTTGTTATGATCATGAAAAGGAATCACTGTGTTCCGCCATTCTTATACTAGCTAATGGATCTATACATTTCAATAATACTCCCTCCAAAGAAGAAATAATATACTTTAGGAGTTACATTGTGTTTATTCCATATTTGCAACACTAGATATGAGAGTGGCTTTTCTCAACAATTTAGGGAGCATCCATAAAGTATGTTGTTGGATTGGTGATGGGAGAGGGATTAGGTAAATAACTGCACTGGCATACATAGGTGGAAGGGGTTGAAACTGAGCAATGAAATTTTTTACTCACTTTATTTGTGGCAGTTAAGATAGGTTAGAAAATACACAACAGCAGTCAAATATTTATTCTCTTAATTTAATTATTACTGTATTTTAAGTACAGAATATACCTATGGCAACATACATGTGTGACTTGAAGCCATAATTCTGGGATGACACGGTTTAAAATAGCTGACACCTGCCAGCCAGTATCATACATTAAAAGCATCAGGAACATGATAGCTAGGCTCAAATTGCAGATGTCACACAAGGTTCCCACTACTAACCCTCACCAGCGAAAATTCCCATTGGCTTTAATATAATTTGAAATAGGTCACCACACTGCTTGTTGATGAAATCATTTTGTTCTGTTAAGTGACCATTAAGACATCTTTAATTCTAGTACTCACTAGTTTAAAGTATGAAATTGATTTCATATAGCACTATATAGTAGACAGAAATGTTTTCTGGCTTTTTTTCAAACTTTAAAATGGAATCATTGACTTATAGAAGTCTTCTAAGCAGGACAATGAATCACTCCCTGGTAATGTAGAGAGAAAGAAATCTTCAGGAAAACAAATAAAACCTATAACCAAAAATGATGCTCCTCTTGGTTCTTTCATGTGGCAAATATAGTTTGTGCCAATCAAAATTATGAATGAGGTGATAAGAATTGTCTTCTGCAAAACATTAAGAAGAAAAAAATCCATTATCTAAACTATTAAAGATATATTCCCAATAATTTGTGATTTGCTAAGATGGTTATCATCACCTTGTGGTTCAGAATATTTGTAATTCCAAAGAATTATTATACAAATATCAGTCATATTTATTATAAACCCAATAATTTTCAAGATAAGCCAACAATTAAAAACAGTGGTAACTATCAACAGAAAACTCTATATTCCACCCATTGAGTGATGCAAAAAAAAAAAGTTTATCCATGGTCCCTTATGGACAGTCAAAATAGAAGACTTCGTTAGGCAAGGATACTCAGATGCAGTTTAGAGTAAGGCATTGCTGCAACAATTTCTATACTCTTTGGTAAAAGATAATATTTATTTCAAATGTGAAAAATAAAATATAAAACACCAATTTAAAAGTCAAATAATTTTTTTACAGCCAACTACTGTAGAACATATAACCCACTGAGGCTATTTTTGTATTCCAATAATAGTTGATAAATTTCCAAATATATAATAGTAAACTGTCTTACATTTTATATTAAACAATCAACACACTAATATGTCTGAATAATAATGTCAAAACATAAAATAATCCAAGTGAGTTAAGTAAATTTTCTATATACTACAAACAACTTAGATATTTATATTATCGTACTAGAAGTAAGAGAAAATTTAATAACTGTCATTCTGTGCTCCTCCAACATCCCAAACACAACAGTTATTGACACTCTAGAACACCTTCATGTTAATACACTCTGGAAGTAAAATCATCAGCACTATTGTTTGATTCAACTATTACTCTCATTTTATTAAAATACAAACTAATAAATATCTCTATTTTGCAGCATTGCTGAAAAGATTTATAGTGAAAATAACATGATTTTATGTGAGAATAAAGTTCATCCGAATAAATATCCAAAGATTTTTAAGATCCCTACACAACATAAAAGGGTTATCACAAATCTTACACAAAACTTGAATGTCACACTTATTAATTATCTAGTGACTTAAGATGTCTAGACCACATAACAGATATTCTAAAAATATAACTACAAAATAGCGATTCCCTCAACTGAAACTTTTGAAGTACATTCTTATTGACAGAGTCTATAAAAAGTTCCAAAACTTAGTAACACTATGGGTATGTATCAGCAAGAATCCACTAATAAGTCTTGAAACTTATAGGCTAAACAACAAAATCTCCATAACTATAAAGAAAATAGTATTAGCCTAAATGAATTTTCTAATGGTTTATAAGGCTACATTAGTCTGTAAAACACTTTCCACAAATGCTTCAAGAATGTGGATGATCATGTGAATGAATTCACTTGTGCACTTTGAGTATAACTGATAGTGAAAACAAATTCCATGAACCTCTCACGAAAATGGGCATTATCTGAATGAATCTTCTGATTGTGCTTAATTTTCAGTCTGTTTAAGGTTTTCGACAAAGTACTCAGGAAAATGGGTTTGTGCCTGAATGAATCCTCTGATGATTCTCTAATTTTGCTAGCTCTTTAAAAGAATTTTTACAAATTTCACAAAAATTGGCGTTTGCCGGAATGAGTCCTCTGATGATTCTTAAGAGTCCCAGACTCTGTAAAAGATTTTCCACAAACTTCACAAGAAAATGGGCGTTCCCCTGAATGAATCCTCTGATGATTCTTAAGTTTCCCAGACTCTGTAAAAGATTTTCCACAAACTTCACAAGAGAATGGGCGTTCGCCTGAATGAATCCTCTGATGATTCTTAAGGTTCCATTTGTAAAAGATTTTAAACAAACTTCACAAGAGAACGGGCGTTCGCCTGAATGAATCCTCTGATGATTCTTAAGAGTCCCAAGAATCTGTAAAAGATTTTGCACAAACTTCACAAGAAAATCGGGCGTTCACCTGAATGAATCCTCTGATGTTTCTTAAGGTTCCCAGACCATGTAAAAGATTTTCCACAATGTTCACAAGAATATGGGCGTTCACCTGAATGAATTCTCTGATGTTTCTTAAGGTCCCAAGAGTATGTAAAAGATTTTCCACAATGTTCGCAAGAATATGGGCGTTCACCTGAATGAATCCTCTGATGGCTCTTACGTTTTCCAGAAGAAGTAAAAGTTTCTCCACAAATATCACAACAAAATGGTCGTTCACCTGAATGAATCCTCTGATGAATCTTAAGTTTCCCAGATGACGTAAAAGATTTTGCACAAATGTCACATGAAAATGGGCGTTCGCCTGAATGAATGCGCTGATGAGTCTTAAGGTGCGCAGACTGTGTAAAAGATTTTCCACAATCTTCACAAGAAAATGGTCGTTCACCTGAATGAATCCTCTGATGAATCTTAAGATGCCCAGATGACGTAAAAGATTTTGCACAAACGTAACATGAAAATGGGCATTCGCCTGTATGAATCCTCTGATGATTCTTAAGTTCTCCATACTCTGTGAAAGATTTCCACACACTTTCACAAGAATATGGGCATTTACCCAAAAAAAATCGTCTGACGCACTGCTGCACTCGTTAGATTTTCAGAAATAGATTGTATCTGCTTGTTGATCTGATTGTCACTTTGACAATCAGAATAACTCCTAGAAACACAAAAATAACGGTTCTTAGAAATAGCTAATTATTTGTGAACTCAACTACAAACTTTTCATTCTAGAATGAAATTGTGATTACTAATAAAAGAAAAGTGATGAAAAATGAAAAATACTAATTATATGCCATTTTCTTTTTAAAGTAAATGCTAATGAATTATTATTGTAAATATAGAACTCATAAAGAAAAGAGAATGTATTTTTATAAAACAATTAACACATCAATAAGATTAAATTAGTGAAATGAAACTTAAACCAAACATTGGGTAATTTACATGAAGAAATCAACAATATCTACACGACCAACCAACTACAGTAACGTGTATGGTTACTTTGATAGAAAACTCTGTTTCATTTTAATAATGACTGTAAGTACATACACAAAAATATGAAGTTTGAGTTCTCTCTCCATGTATAACATTCATGATAAAGTAACAACCATTTTTGTAAACAAAATTACATTTAGAGTAAATTATCAACTGCAGTTACTATTTTATTAACTGCTTAATGTCTCTTATCAGTGAAGTCTTTAGAGACAG
>JARYHS010012523.1:0-30005 GCA_031002005.1 Vandiemenella viatica | reverse complement strand
CGGCATCCGCGTGCCAACACCGACGTCGCCGACCACGACGTGGCTTTTCAGCCAAGAGGGGTAAGTGGAGCATCCACCAGCCACATAGCCGAGGTGGTTTCACCGGTTTGTGCGGCAGCGATTTCACTGGCAACCCCATAATTCCAGCTTCCTGGCCGCGATGGAGCTCCAGTGTTCCAACTTGGTGGTACGCCGGTTTCCGCTTATGCAATGGTGTCCCAGCCGCGACGGGTCGACGGCACTAGCCCCTTAGCGCTTCCATCCTCGTCATTCAGGTTTGCCATATCATGCACAGCAGCAGGTCCGCAACGTCCGCTCCAGGTGCTTCGCCGAGTTCCGCGCCACCCCGCTGTCACCAGCGTACATGCCAGGGATGTAGTGATCTTCGTCCGTCCGGATTGGATCGCCGCTCCACACAGCAGCGGTCAGCCAGCAGAGCGACCCGCCGATCCCTCGCTGCCACGCTTCACCCAGCATCACACCGCAGCGCGCCCACGGCGTGCCCGTTGGCGGTTAGGCAATGCCTGCACCGCGGCGGTTCACCCACAGCCACGAAGTAGAAATCAACCAGCCAACATGGCCACACCCCAGTGCTTCGGCCGGCGCCACACGCTGTTACGGTTTCCGGTATTCGGTGATTGGTACAGTTACGGCTTTGCACTGCACGGTTCCCGGTATGCGGAAGTTGTGCAGTGTATACCAGCATTCACGCCAGGGCGGTGGCCGGCGTTCAATCCACCGCAGGCCGCTAGTGCCCCGCCTTGGTGTTTATGTCAGCGTTCTCTCCGCAGAGACACACCGACGTACACACCGAGGCAGAAACCAGTATCCGCCCAGCAGCAGGCGGCCAGCGTTACCGCCAGCCCGCACCGCCAACATCGCGCCACCGCACCGAGTCGGCGCTCCGTCTTCTTCCTGGTGTCCTCTTCTTTCGTCTGGCTGGTTACGCCGCCTGACACAGCAGCCGTCAGACGGCCGAGCGCCCCGGCAGCCCGCCGGCCCACACGCCGCCGCACTTCACCCAGTGCCACACCCCAACAGTGCCCCCAGCGTCCCCGTTGGCGGTTAGCAAGCGTCTGCGCCGCAGCAGTTTGCCCGCAACCATGCAGCGGAAATAGACCGGCCCAAGGTCCGTCACCCTAGCGCTTCCACTGGCGCCGCACACTGTAGCGGTTCCCGGGATTCCGTGGTTGCTACAGCTGCAGCCGTGCGCTGCATCGGTTCCCGGTATGCGGAGGTTGAGCAGTGCATACCAGCTTTCACGCCAGGGCGGTGGCCGGCTTTCAATCCACCGCGGGACGCTAGCGCCCCGCATTGGCGTTTCCGCAAGCAACACCGCCGCAGAGAGTCGCCAATGTACACCCAGGGCAGACACCGGTATCCATGCGGCAGCGGCCCACGACGCCGCCGAGCCCCCCCTCCGACATCAGGCCACGGCACCAAGCTGACGCTTCATTTTCGTAGCGTTGGCTACTGGAAGTCCCTAGCACCGAAGACGAGAATGGTGGACATTGCTGACGATTGTTTTTTTGTTTTTTCGAATAGTCCACCACTTCGCCCGCAGCAGCCAAGGGACTCCACTGTCGAGGCTGTAGTCGCGCTGCTGCTGCTCCTCGCTGTAGGTAGGTCAGTTCCGGTCGGCTGCCCGGCGCGAAGTCGGGCTGTAGTTCGACTGTAACAGACAGGGTGTTATAAGTGAGCTGCATACGGCTCAGGGGGGGGGGGGAGTGTGCTGGATGTAACAGCCATAGTCTGTGCAGTGGAGAGTACCTACTCAGTATTCTATTTAGATTTTGAAGTTTTTCAATTAATGGAGAACACACTGAGGTACAAGCGAAATGTTGTATTCTGAAATTAATTTGTGAACTGACGTCACAGTAGTTATTAACAATGACAGACGCAAACAGCGCAGTCCAGAGGGGGCGCACAGCGGATAACGCAACAGCCGCAGTGCCGCCAACTGTTCGTAACCAAATCACAGCTATTAACATTAAACTAAATGGCAAAAGCAGCTAATTTTTAACTTTCCATATATTTTAAGATCTGCCTTCGTAATTTCTACTTTTATTGTTTTTATTGTAACATGTAGCCTGAAATCCAGCTGCCTGATTAAAATGTTCATTTGTTATTTAATCGGAATGCTATTTTATTGAAAGACTGGCTGTACAAAATTTAGCTGCAGGTACAATCATGAAGAACTATTTTTCTTTAAACATGCGCTAATTTGTTTGGAAATTAAATGAATCATTATAGAATTTCTAATTAAACTGAAGCATGAATTACAATATCCTTAACGATATCATAATAAAATTAAGTTATTAAAAAGTGTTGACATAAAGTCAACACCCTGTTCGTGCTGTATGAAGCTATCAGCTAGTGTAAGACAGATTTTCTAATAGCCAGGAATATTTCGACGACCACAAAAACCTGGTATATCTGGGATATAGTGACTCATTCAGCTGCAAATATCTCACTGCATGTTCTTTCGTTTGTGTGATATCTGTCAAAAGTAATTCTTTCCTAACAGTAATGAATTCTCCCACTCTCCTGGTATGGCTGTGACTGTTTACTATCATAGACCAGTCTGTCCAGTCTGGGCACTGAGTGGCAGGAAGCAGGTTCGATTCCCGGAGCTGCCATCCATCCCTTCTTCAGTTTTCCATGTTTTTTCGAAAACACTCTAGGTGAATTCTGGGATGGTTCCTCTAAAACACTATGGCCGATTTGTTTATCTACGTACACGATTACCCATAAATTTCGTGACACAAATTCCACTGTTTTTTTCACCACTCCGCCCCCTCCTTTTGACACTAGCTGTACTTGCCCCGTTATGGTAGTACACGTTTTCAAATTTTAAATTTAGAACTTCAGTAAAACAGAAACGCGATAGCATGCTCAGAACTGCACTACCATCACTTCATGTCACGTCACATGTCAACGCATTTTCTTGTTTGCAGTTTTGTGTGGTTCCAAACCGAGCGTCGTGGGTGAGTGGTTAACACTTTGGCTTCGCATTCGGGAGGATGCCGGTTCGAATCCCCGTCCGGGCATCCAGTTTTGGGCTTACCACGGTTTCCCCAAATCCATCCATGCAAATGCCGGGATGCTTTCTTCAAAAGGTCATAGCCGTATTCCTTGTCTGCATCCCTTTCCTGCCACAATTGACCTCCATGCTCGATAAGCAAAAATAATAAAAAAAGTCTCATTTTTTGATACATGACATCAATGTAAAAACAGAACAGATCGTTGAATTTCATCGGTTAGTGCAACAATTACGAAAAAATTCGAGACGTTTTAATATGTATTTCCGAATGAGCGAGGATAGGTTTGATATTTTTTTTACAGCTGTTAATTAGAAGCGACAGGAAGCATAGTCAACTTCCAAGAATTGTTACTAAATAAAGGCTATCACTCCATGTTTTCTTTTAAATGTGAGATACAGGATTAAAATGTTTATTTTATGTTTTCTACTTACCACTTCGTTACCTTCAAGACCCAGAATTCTCGTTATTTGTGTTAGATTTGTGTTTGAATACCAACTGAGAAGCGAACTGTGCGACGTCAAGAGAGAAAATAAAAGAAATTCATCGCCTAAGAGATTTAATTCTTTCCCTATTCCCTCCCATGCAGCTTATCGTATTTAGACCCCGAGGATAAAGAGGGACCGTGCACAAACTACGTGGGTCGGTCCAGGGGGGAAAGGGGGGGGGGTTGGCTGGATGCTACGCTAGGCTACGTGAGGGGAGGGGGAGGTTCCGAGCTAGGCCACGTAGCTTTCCTTTCATAACATTTTTCACAGTTAAAATGAGGAATAGAACTCACAACAGCTTGTGAATATTTATTTCCCTCAGTTAATTATCTCTGTATGTAATTTACAATAGTCTTCTGGAATCAAAAGGGAAAAAAGCTACGTGCTACGTGGGGGGGGGGGGGGGGGGAGCGGGGGTTCACAAGAGGCGAAAATGGAGCTACGTGGTTTATTCACGCTCCCAGAGGTCAGGGATTAGAATAAATTACCAAGGAAATTGATGAATAATTTAACAAAAACGCTGAAATAATTTGAAACTAAAGTAGGCAAGTACAAGAAAGGGGAAAATGAGTGAACAGAAATATTGCCACCAGAGCGTGCGTCCCATCAGCAATTAAATATGAATTAATTAAAAAATCATATTCACTAACTTCTCCTCTAAACAAGTTGGCCATCGTTAAAAATAAGTGAGGAAACATTTGAAACAGAAAGAAAGCGAGACATCACGTGACTACAGAATACGCGCACGAGCAGAGAATAAAAAACGTGACGTCACTGCAGTGTTCACGTGACTCGTAAGACAGAAACAACTCACGTCTGTCACGTGATATCACTTAACATCACGTGACGGGACGCAGTGTAGCCCTGCCTTACTCTTTAAAGTTGATCATTGTGTTCGTACCACAAATTAATTTGCAAATTCTGCCAAATATCTGTTTTTATTTCTCCAATCAGTTTCGATGACGAACTGAGTTATGGAAATCTCGAGAAGTATTGGGAATGCGACGCTTTTTAATCACCACGCCCGCTTCACAACGTGTTGCGTGAATCTGTTCTAATGGGGCAGCCAAGTGTCGCCATCTATCGGCGGAACATACAACTTTTATTCTGTGTGGTAAGTGTATTCTACTAGGTGATTGCGGGGAACCGCATGAGGATGGCCGGGTCAGGACTCGGACCAGGTCCCGCAGTCACTCCTGGAGTCGACGCTAAGGCACATCACGGCAACAAGCAATCTCGTCTTGACAGCATTTATTATATTAAAGTTAAAATTTGCATAGGACAAATGTAGGTGGGTGCAGGGGGAAGATCGTTGTGTAGAGAAATTGCCACCGGAGCGTGCGCTCCATTGCAATTTAATTAAATATTATTATTATTAGGAGAAGCTAAGGGTCGCATTCTACAAAGCCGTATTGGCAAGATATTCAAGCTGTGCTCCTGGCCTCCTGCAGTCTTGGCTATTGAGTTCCATGTATGACTAACAGATTTGAGGCATATAATTTAAAAATTCACTGCCCAAACATGGCCAAACAGACAGTAAATACCACAGTCACCATTTTTTTTTTTTATTTTTTTTTTTTTTTTTTTTTTTTTTTTTTTTTTTTGCAGTGAGTGCATTGTAATTTCTGGGTTGAACCAATGTTATGAATAGAGACGGATTATATGCATTTCCATGTTTGCATATCGCTCATTTGCTGCAACAACGTCATAACTCAAAAATCACCAATTTTGGGATAGTACAATAGGGACGATTCTAAAGATGTGAACTTTTAACTGGTAGAGTGTCACTTTTGAGCTTTCAAGATTCCCGGCGGGATGGCGGTATTGTCGATTTGGCTTAACTACGTTTCCTCCATTGTGTTAGTTGCAACAATGTCTTATCTCAGTTGTGATCCAGCTGTTATACAGCAAACATTGTTCGTTTCTCTAGAACGGCGACATATTTCGTGTTGTGACGATATAACTGCAAATGTAAGACCACTTTCCATCTTGCTCTTTATTATGAACAATGTATTATTCTAAGATGTGACGTTATGCATGTAAGAATTAGGAAGGTTCTGTTTGACTTGTGTAGTGATGTGACGTTCTTGCAGAAAAGTACCATGTTTATTGCCGTACTATTTGATTTTAAGACGTTGTTACAAAGAAAAGTATTTGCATCCTTATCATCAGTTGTAGAATTACGTAACATTATGACACTGCTGTACTAATAGTCTTTCATATTCATGTTTCTCACTGTATAATTTCCAATTATGTCAATATTGTTGCAATAATTTATTGTAAACTAATAATGTATAACCATCGAACGGACTTGTGACAGTTACTATTAATGAGTTCGTATTGTTTACTTCGTAGTATAATTTTATTCACAGAGAGACGATCATGCAATCAAATAGTCGAGGAGTGAAAACGTTGTTAATAGCCTTAAGGAAACACGAAAGAATGGAAAATTAAGGCTCCATCTGCAGAACTGATTACAAATTCGTCCTCTGGCGAAGACCCTTCAAATGAAAGTGATATGTTAATATATTTTATTCCTATTTGTCAAACTTATATCCAACTTGATATATTGTGTCAGATAATTTTTTAAATAAATCAATTAATGTTAAATTATATTTTGTATTAATGAGTTCTATATTACAAAGCAGCATTATTATGTTTTAAGGATATGTATTACATGCAGCCAATCAATCAGTAACGAGATTGGAAATGACTAGTAATACTTCTGGAAGCTCATCTACTGGATCGACGTCAAGTTCTTTATCACACTCAAGTTCATCTTCCGAAGATAATGATGATTTAATTTTTGATACTACGTACATGCCGCCCAACGTTAGCAGTGATAGCGACGGTGATTGTGAAGTCAGTTCCAACGCTGGTTCTTGTGATACCAATAATGGCAATATCGAAACTCCTTCAACTACTAGGGCGTCTCTTGTATCCACTCAGAACACTTCCAGTTTTTCCAGCACGCCTACTTCGATTATCTTAACAAGTCCACTTAAGAAAGGAGTGAAGCGTAAAAGAAACGAGAAAACATGGATATGGAATCTTAATAAGAAGTTAAGAAACAGTGGAAAGGCATATGAAATGCACACTGTAGGCAACAAGGTCCGAAAAGAGAGAAAAATGGGACCTCCATGTACGGAAAAGTGCAAGGTGAAATGTTCTATAAAGTTCACTGAAGAGGAAAGGATGCAGATTTTTACTTCATATTGGGACTTGGGTGATTTAGAAAAACAACGACAATTTATTGCGAATAACATGGAACCCGTTCAACCAAGATATTAGTATGTGCGTGTTGGTGGTACCAGGAAGAGAGAGAGAGTAATAATGCCTTCTATTTCCACATTAACGGTCAAAAAGTCCAAGTGTGCAAATTCTTCTTCAAGAATACGTTAGATATAAATGATCAGTCCTATTCGGACTGTGCAAGAGAAAAGAAACAAGTTGGCAACAGTTCTTCTAGAGGAAGATCGCAGAGGGAAGCATGGAAAACAAAAGAAACTTGATGTTGATTTAAAGGAAGGGGTAAAGAACTTTCTCGAGAAAATTCAAAAAATAGAAAGCCATTACACGCGAGCCAATAATAGTAAACTTTTTATACACGGGAGCTAAATCCATTGCGTATCTTCACCGAGATTTCATAACCGATTATAAAGAAAAAAACATTCCTTTTTCAAACTACATTATGTTTTATTAGATGTTTACGGTGAATTTTAATATTTCATTCTTTACTCCAAAAAATGACTTATGTGAAACGTGTTCTGCCTATGAAACTGCTGAGGGGAAGAAAAGGGAAGAAAAAAGAATTTTTGATCAGCATTTGGTAGAGAAAGAATTGTCCAGAAAGGAAAAGAACTGTGATAAGGAGGAACTCAATTTTGCAGTGGCAGTGTATGACTTACAAGGTGTTATGCAAATTCCCTAATGCGATGTCTCAGTGTTTTACTATAAATCTAAATTAAATGTATACAATTTTACAATTTACGATCAGAAAAGTAACGAATGCGAATGTTTTGTTTGGGATGAATTCAATGGACACAGAGGAGTTGAAGAATTGGGTACCTGTGTTCGTCGTTATTTGAATAAAAGAGTTGCTTCAGGCGCTAAAGACTTCATATTTTACTCTGACAACTGTGCGGGCCAACAAAAAAATAAGTTCATAATCGCACTCTACCTCTATGCTGTATCTTATCTCAGTGTAAATAGCATTACCCATAAGTACCTGCTCAAGGGCCACACCCAAAATGAGGGAGATTCAGCGCATTCGTTAACTGAGCGCCAAGTAAAACGACAGCTGAAGAGTGGCCCAATGTACACGACGGAGTCAGTCATTGCTGCAATCCGTAATGCTAAAAAAAAAAAAAAAAAAAAAAAAATAAATAAATAAATAAATAAATGGATAGCCATTCAACGTTACGGAACTGTGCTTCGAAGATTCTTTCAATATCAAAGTTTTACCAACTGAAATGGGAGCTCTGAATATGTCACAGTTAAAATGGGTACAGTGAAGATTCTTCGTGTAGAATGGAAATCGCCAACTTCCTTATTTTATAAAACATCTTATAAGGATGCCAACTTTAATGTGGTAAATATCATTAGAAACAAAAAGATAAAGGATGATATTACACTGACACGGACATTTAACATAAAGCCTAATTTAGCGAATAACAAGAAAAATGTCCTTCTTGAACTTATTCAGAAAAATCACATACCTAAATTTTATAAACCATTTTACGAGCAGTTGTAATCTTTATTCTTTTATAACTATTTCTGTATAATTTTGTATAACTTTTCCAATCTTTATCATAAGTTAAATATTATTTAACTTGAGGATTTGTGCTTTTCCTTTTTCTACTTTGATTTAACACAATCATTTTGTTTATAACAATAAATAAAGTATGCCATGGATATAATAATTGTTATTATTTCATACCCTTCACATGGTTGCATCGTTGTCATACTATTTTCAGTTCCTGGAAAAATATAACACTGGTCATAAGTAGAAATTTTTATTAAAATACCTTGTAATAACCCATTTTTATCAACAATAACGTCACAACTCTTCTTATATTTCGTTACAAAACTGATTTTAGCAGCAAGAATGTCATAAGTGAAATTGGGGTTGTTTTTTCAGATTAATGGAGACAGTGTAGTGTGTATTTCGGCCACTAATTTACCCCGTCCTCATAATCAGATATTACTCGACCAAATTGTGACATTTTTTCATTTATTATTATAGTTTCCAAAGATTAATTCCATATTCAAAACTTCATATGCGTCTCCTGAAAAATTGCGATTTTTGAGTTATGACATTGTTGCAGCCAATGAGCGATATGTATTTGCAAATTAAGCCCATTTTCACCAGTTATTGCATATTTTACCTAAAACCTGTGAAGATGTTTTGTTTCGTTATGTTTACAATATTTTTTGGTAGTGTACCTAGTTATTAATAAATAAAATCTTAAGTTGTACACGACGTCTCCCTGAAGAACTTCTACCCACGTGTATGAATGCAAATAAATTGATTTCATCAACAAAGAAAGCAGTTTCTCAATGGCACATTCCCGTAATAATTGCTATAGAAAAATTCCCGAATGTGCCTTTACCTCCGGAACCAGTGATAACTCGATGGGCGGCGTGGGTTGAAGCTGTATTGTTGTACAGTGAACATTTCGAGACCATTAAAGGTGTAGTAAACGTCTTTGATAGTGGAGAGGCTATTACAGTTTGTCAGTACAAGGAAGCATTTAACAATTCTAATATTAAAACCATTGCTGTGATTAGCATTCATTTTCCCCACATACCTGCGAGTATTAATAAGCTTGAAAATAAAAGTTGACGTTGAGTGAATCTTATCAGTTAATTAATAAAATTCGCATTGCCAGAGGTATTCCTGTGTAAACTTAAAGTGTAGTTTGAAAATATATTAAAAATAACCCAGGCTTTGAACCTTTGTCTCACTGATAGCTTTAGTAATGGGACGGGTGAACTTTTTTTTTTTTTGGAAACAATGACTGCTAACACAGCATCCAATTTCAAATACTGCCCACTTACATCAGTGAATGTGGAACGGTCCACATCGAGTTATAAAAATATATTGAGAGATCGAAGAAACAACCTTACTTTTGAATATTTGAAACACTATCAGATTTTTATAAAAGTAAAAAAAAAAAGTTATATAATTGTTAGTGATCGATTTTGTAAATATGTCATTCAGGTACTTTCTAATTGCATGCCCATTCTTAAATAAAAAAATTACTATTTTTATATTATATAGTGTTACATGTTTTGATAATTTCAGACACTTTTCGTGCATATTTCTATCTTTTTGTGTTTCATGTAATCAGGTCACCAGTTTTTACTATTGTTAATAGCAGCTTGGAAAGAATTTTATTAAGTCGCTATTAATTATGAATGCTGATCACCAAGAATGTCTTTTTGTTAGTCTTCTCAGTTTTTAAATCTATTATGGATGCCGTGGTAATGAATTAACGCCGTGAGTGGAGAGTGAATTAAACGCGGTTTCGTTTCATCTTGCCGTTGTTTCCGTTGCGAGTAGTATTGTCAGGTGCAGATTGTTAAAAATCGGGACATAAGGACAAAAAAATCGTGATTCAGGGCTACAAATCGGGGCAACTCCCGAAAAATAGGTTCTTTAATAGTTCATGTTATTTTATAATAAATGAGGGCAGAGGTAATTTCTATAGCTAACTATAATACGAAAGGAACTTATGAATCGCATTACTAAATCTTATATATATATAAAAATAGACGTGTTTTTTCCTATATTTCACTTTTAAGCCAACACTACCTAGCACAGATCACTGATGTTTGTGGATGGAAGTAGCATGGAGTTTCCTGTCGTGCACAACGTTGGCCGAATGCCGATAGCTGTGGGGATGTGGGAGATATAATGATTAAAGTTGGTCAGTGCAGGGCGTTTTCATATTTCGGCTAAAAATTCGAATCTCCATATACTTCTCTTTCCTGACACAACTACATAACATAGAGCTTTGGTGTTTGTGTGTGGTAGTAGAATCGTCTTTCCTGTCGTGCACTATGGTTGTTAGATGTCGGTAGCTATGGGGGTGTGGGAGAAACAGGGGTTGAAAGTGGTCGACCTATGGCAATTTCATACTTCTGCCAAAGACAAAAGTGTCATGGTGTATCACTTTTCAGCGAAAACTATAGATCACAGATAACTGGCGTTTGTGTGTAGTAGTAGCACAGAGTCACCTTTCGATCACAACAGCGGCCGATTTTCAGAAACTGATGGTAATTTGGTAGATATGGTGGTTGTAAGTGGCCGACCAAGGATATTTTCGTATTTCGACTGTCTCCGCATATGTCTCTTTTCTGCCACAACTACATAGCATAGAGCATTGGTGTTTGTGTTTGGTAGTAGAATCGTATCTCATGTAGTGCACTATGGTTGTTAGATGTCGGTAGCTATGGGGGTGTGGGAGATACTGGGGGTTGAAAGTTGTCGACCTGTGGCAATTTCATACTTCTGCCAAAGACAAAAGTGTCATGGTGTATCACTTTTCAGCGAAAACTATAGATCACAGATAACTGGCGTTTGTGTGTAGTAGTAGCACAGAGTCACCTTTCAATCACAACAGCGGCCGAATTTCAGAAACTTTGGTACTGTGTTAGATATGGTGGTTGTAAGTGGCCGACCAAGGATATTTTCGTATTTCGACGAAAGGCATGTGTCTCTGCAGATTTATCGTTTCTGCCACGACTACATAGCATAGAGCATTGGTGTTTATGTGTGGTGGTAGAATCGTGTCTGTTGTCGTGCACTATGGTTGTTAGATGTCTGTAGCTATGGGGGTGTGGAAGACATGGGGGATCAAAATTGTCGACCTGCGGCAATTTCATATTTCAGCCAAAGACGCATGTGTCTCGGTGTATCACTTTTGAGTGAGAACTATCACCGGCGTTTTTGTGTGGTAGTAACACAGAGTCACCCATCGATCACAACGTTGGCCGAAATTCGGTAACTGTGGGAGTGTGTGAGATATGGTGTTTGAAATTGGTCGATCATGAATATTTTCGTATTTCATCCAAAGACTTGTGTGTATCCGTAAATTTTACTTTGCTGCCGGAACTATATAGCGCAGAAGACTGGTATTTGTGTGTGGTAATAGTATCGAGTCTCCCATCGTGCACTATGGTGGTTAGATGTCTACAGCTGTCAATATGAATACTTTACAATCACCAACGAATTTGTGGGTACCAGCTATTATATTATAATTGTGGAAGTAAGTTTCTGTCTTTTTGTTACGTTTTGACGACTAAATGGCTATATCAATATTGATGGAATTTAACAATGAAATAGTGTAGGAAGGACACAGGACATTTTTTCGGTATGAATAACAGTATTAGTCACGAAATTTTAAGAACTTATCGAATAATGAAAGACAGACAGATTCGTGTGTTATCTGTAATGTTACGTTGGTTGCTCAGTCGCGCAGTCTGTTAGTGTTTGATTTGTTAATAAATTTCGATAAGAAACAAAACTTATTATTTAGTATAGAAGTCAATTTGCTCTGCACTGTACTATTCATTTGTGTCTGTATAAAAGTTTCTGGCACCAATTTGTCTTCCTTTTCGACATGCCTTACGGACGTAAACCTGGCCTAAGGTGCATGTCTAGAAGACAATGTGCTGCTATTAGATTATAAGATTCAGATGCTCATGTTGAATAAAGAAGAAAAAACCAAGCTGAAATGAAGCTGTCATCAGTTAACCCCCCCCCCCTCCCCACACACAAACACACACACACACATCCCCGCACCTTCGCTTACTTTTCTGTTTTTAAATATGTTGTAAATTGATTCTCTTCATGAGACAGATTAGACGATAGGATGATATAATGATGGATTTCCATCATATTATGTCGACTCGGTGTTGTTTGGGACAAATATTACGTTACTAACAGTTTTCTATATCCAATTCTGGCAATGAAACTCCAAGTCCACGTGTACGAAGTCGCGGGTAATAGCTAGTATTATAATAATAGACTTGTTAACTACGACTAGTAACATAATATTATGGAAATAATGTATTTTCAAACTAAATTTTAAGTATTTATTTAGTCTGTTAATAAGTATAAAGTATTTATTAAAACTGTATTTAGTGTTAGATTTCATTGTTTTTATCATAGCCTCAATACAGATTGAAGCTTGTTTTAATTTATATCTCTGCTTTGATTTTTCGAGCTCTTAAACCAAATTATATTAGCCTGGGAAAATTTCCTTTCAGTTGCCGCTGTGGAAACTGGTATTGATGCCATGAGAGAAAATATTTATAAAAGAGTTTTGTAGCTTGAGCTCGTTTGGTATAGTATGAAAAATGACTATGTAATTTCAGGATGAAATTCTACGATTCAAATTTACTCTTACCCAGACCGTATTTTACACTGTTTTGTAAAATGTGTGCATGACTTCCCACTGATGTACCTAATTTGATTATTATCATGGTTCAGTAGCATGGAGAAAAACAACTGCGGTACCTAAAGTTCACATCGTCATTGTCTGCACAGTAACTAGTAAGATGTTTACCATCAATACTCGGCTCCTTCAGTCCTATCACTAAATTTTTGTACGTGGCTGATGCAGCTTTATTCGCGTCTTCATAAAACTCAAGTATTTGAATTTGCAGTTGGGCTGTAAAATCTTAGCCTACTATCAGCAGATTTTTTTTTTTTTTGTACTACCGTGATTGAAGGCGTCCTGTAGCAACACTATAAAATGTATCATTTTGAAGAATTTCTATAGCGTCTTGATTAGATACCGAACCTAAACTTTTACGTGCAATCCAACTGGTCTTTGTTGATACAAGTGACAATTTCTCAGCAATTTTATAATCGTTATACAAAGTACAAATCGAGTTTTGATTCACAATCGAAGATGTACTTAACCGAGTGATATGTCTTTGTGACTTAAGCACCTATAACTCCTCCTTGATTCTTGGTTGCCAATTTGATTGAGATTAAAAATATTTAAGCGAAGTTGCTAAACTGACACTTCCTCCTCTTTCTTGAGTTCATTATATTTCTGGTGTTATGCTGTATCATTTTTTCCACTACTCAATATGCTTAACAGTTTCTGGCACAATTTGCTGGTTAGTGGGGTCAGTTGTACCATGCACCGTGAATAACACCGCTGGTTGGATATGATGCGTCTCGACGTGTGACACGCGATTTCATTTTTTGCGACGAATGCTTGGATTTTATCAGTTAGCTAAAAAAATCTGTACATTTGGCGTCCCGATGGAGGGTAAATCGGGACGCGTCCCCAGACCCCCCAAAATCGGGATGTCCCGCGCAAATCGGAACACCTGGCAACGCTAGTTGTGAGACTGACGCAGTTTGAAACTACAGTAGTTTCGTTGCCTGCCGCCAGAGGCGTTGTTGGCTACGGTCGGCCATTGCGTTGTTTGTTGTATCCGAGAATTCGTGTGAAAAAAAAATAAAAAAAAAAACACCTCTCCCTCTGGTTTTTACTGTATTTTCGTTGAGCTGTAAATTTCGTGACATCAAAATCCTTTTATTTCTGCACCGATATGCGGACTGACATACGCTACATTCAGAAATAATATTGTATAAAATTACCTAGTAAAGTAACTATAGTAGCCGGCACGAAAATAGACCTGCGAAGGTCAATGCGTCTCCATACAATTTTGCAAATTCTCAGAAAAATCAACTTTCAATAATATGTGCTGAAAAATTCTAAGAAAATAATACTGAATATGTAGAAAAAGGTGATGTGATTTTTAACTCGAAATATTTACATGACTATTTTAAACAAAATAAAAACTAGTTCCATGAACTTTACGAATGAAAATACTTTCATCACTTCAACCAACCGAAAAAGCTAAACCAATGATAAAAAATACCTGAAAAAATTTATGCGGCTTCCCGAAAGTTAACAGATTAGCACAGAATATTTCATATTCATTATATAGTGAAGAATCTTATTAAAAAAATTAAAAGTTTTACGAATCTCTTATTTGTCCCTTTCGTGTAATGTAAAAAGTTGTCGCTGACTTACTTCCGTTCTGTTTGTTCACGTAATAACTTCCAGCGAGAAAGTTTGTGAGAAAATATTGAAATTATTTTTAGAAAAAACAACAGCATCTTTAAACGAATCCTTCTGGTTTGTTTAATAATTTATCTGCACAGATGTTATCGCGTTGCGCTCGCTCCCAACACTGGCCGTCGCCTTCCGTCAATTACGACGAGCGAGATACTCGTAGCTACCGTACCTTCTCAAAATATTCAAATTCAGGCTCAGTGTAAGAATTATTATCGTAACAGAGAATTACATGACAAAATACACATAAAAATGGTTTCCTGAAAAATCTTTTCGCCTTATGAAAAATAAAGGTAACGCAATGTCTGCTTTCAATAAAATTACTAAAGAAATGATTGAAAAACTTACAAACTGGCTTATTTTCAGAGCTGTGAGCCATTATCCTCTCCGTAACTTATTCATCTTCGGAGTCATTGGACTGAAGATCACTGTCGCTACTTTCTCCCAGCTGTATCACGAACTGATCCATTTCTGTGTCCCTCGCGCACTGTTTGACATAATCAGTTTCTTGTAATCTTTCCGAATGTCTTACACAATTTGCCCAATCTTCTTGAGTAACGCTGTCTAAAGCTTCGTGTGTAAGTCGTTCGATATCGGCAAGTTTGAATGGTCGTGTTCTTCTTAGCGACAATCCCGTTTTACTTGTACCCAGATGAGTTCGATTGGATTATACTGGCAATGATAGGGTGGCAGGCGAACTATTTGATGTCCCATTTCATTTGCCAATTGATCCAATTCGAATACCTTCTTGGCATTTCTAACTTGTTCTTTACACAAAAGCTCATCCCTAGTTTCATGGGGAAAAAAATTCAACACCATTCTTACTTATCCATTCAATAATACCTCCCTTACGCCAGTTTGAAGATGGTGGTTTGTCTGTTTGAATGGAATGATAACTGGCATTATCCATGACGATAATGCATCCTTCTTCCAGCGATCGACACATATCACTAAACCACTTCTTAAAAACCTCACCGTTCATTTCTGTTTGGTAATCCGATAGAGACGAACTTTTTCCGCCACGAAACACAAGTTTGGCTCCTGGTATGAAACCTTTATGTGCAGAACCAGCATGTACTATAACAAGTCGACTTCCTCGGCCAGTAGGAACTTTAAGACCTCCGTTACCTATCGAATCATGCCAAATATATTTGTTTGTATGATTTTGGTTAATGTAAGTCTCGTCCAAATAAACAATTGGCCTAGTGTCCTTTGTAGGCAATGAGTTCATTGTTCGCAAAAACTTAGCTCTTGAAGCCGCAATATCACTGCGTTCCATTAAAAATTTTCGTCCGTCGTTGAATTTCCTAAATTTAAAACCCAGTCTTTTCAGAAGACGAAGAACGGAGCTTTCTGAGCCTGAATAGCTGATTTTACGGGCGAGATCAGACCGTATTTTCATAGCCGTTGGGTATTCTCCTCTGTCGTAGTACTCTAAAACAGTTCTGCGAACTACTTCTTTATTAAAATCATCCAGTTCAGTGCATTTGTGTTTCCGTCTATACTTCTTTCTTGGTGATTCAAAAACAGGGCTCAAATCTTCGGTTTCTGCCGAACTTAAAATACCGACGATATGTTGTACCGACTTCTTCGAAATACCACAAGCCTCCGCTGTCAATGCTTGTACCTGAGCAAAGTTAATGTTTCTCCTGGCTTCTTCGTTGTGGGAAAGGTTGCTAAAATACTTGAAAACATTTGCCACGACAACTTTACTTTGCTTTCTGATATCTGGACGACCTGCAAGAACACCGATATTACTTCTTTTCGGTAACGCACTGCATGTAGAATTCTGTTCTACAACGTCACTCATCATAAAGACAAAATAATAATCTTTAAAGTAACGAAACAAACCGACCGCAGCGAAATCTACGAACTGACTGGCAGTGGAAGAACATTTGACAACACCGCCGGCTCAACTGAGGGTGAAGGGGGTAGTGCGGGCAGGGGATGGAGGCAAGACTGTGTGACCTTGAATGGACTAAATTGGTGAAGCGGACTATAGTGGACATTTAGTCTGATACAGCTTTCCAGTATTTAATGTAACGTGCATGTATTGTGTTACTCGTGCCTTACAATATATGTTCATAACACATCGAGTTGTGGTGTTTGATTGTAATCAGTTTCCTGTGTCAGTAACATTTGTATGTGGTGCAACCCGGCCCACATCTCCTAAAAAAACAGAAAACTTAGATACGACGACAAGCTGGCGCGTGTGTTGCGTTCTCTGATGACCTTGACTGTGAGGCGTGGTACAGAAACTAATGACTGAAGTTTTAGGATTGGGTACGGAAACTCCAGCGCCGCACCACGTCGCCGCTCGCTCTCTTTGTGCTCTGCATCGCTGCGAGAGTCAATTAGTGCAGTCGTTCAATTCGAAATCAAATTTACTGTATATAGCACTTGACCATCCGCTGGGATGCAACGAACAGTGAACAGACACCAGTTTCAATAGAACAAAGTTAAAATCTGAAAAAGAATTGCATATCAAAAACATTTTCTAGTTTTGCTCGCAAAATAAATAAATAAATAAATAAATAAATACTGGATGTATCTGTTTGCAGCACCTATTGCGATCGATGTTGGAGACAAATTTCTAGTTCATAAACGAATGAGACAGATCCGTATGTCTTAAATCGACAACTTCGACGGACATTGACAAATAAATTACAAGCAAATATAAGTAAATAAATAAAGAAAATATCGAACCTCTATTTGACGGGCTCCAAACAAAGATATCTCAATTTATTCACACCGTGATCCTTACGAAGACAATCCATTTTAAAAACGGTTTCTATATTGAAGAGCGAAAGAAACTGGTACACCTGCCTAATATCGTGTATGGCCCCAGCGATCACACAGAAGTGCTGCACCATGACGTGGCATTAACTCGACTAATGTCTGAAGTAGTGCTGGAGGGAATTGACACCATGCATCCTGCAGGGCTGTCCATAAATTCGTAAGAGTACAAGGGGGTGGAGATCTCTTCTGAATGGCACTTAGCAAGGCATCACAAAAATGCTCAATAATGTTAATGTCTGGGGAGTTTGGTGGCCAGTGGAAGTGTTTAAACTCAGAAGAGTGTTCCTGTAGCAGTTCTGGACGTTTGTCACATTGTCCTGCTGGATTTGCCCAAGTCCGCTGGAATACACAATTGGAATGAATGCAGGTGATCAGCTAGAGTGCGTATGTATGTGTCACTTGTCAGAGTCGTATCTAGACGTATCAGGAGTCCCATATAACTCCAACTGCACACGCCCCACGCCATTACAGAGCCTCCACCAGCTTGAACAGTCCCATGCTCACATGCAGGGTCCATGAATTCATTAGATTTTCTTCACACGCGTACACGTCCATCGGCTTGATACAATTGGAAACGAGACTCGTCACCAGGCAACATGTTTCCAAACATCAACAGTCCAACGTCGGTGCTGACGGACCCAGGCGAAGTGTAAAGTCATGCACTCAGCAAGGGTACACGAGTGGGCCTTCGGCTCCTAAAGCCCATGTCAATAATGATTCATTAAATGGTTCAAACGCTGACACTTTTTGATGGACCCGCATTGAAATCCGCAGCAGTTTACGGAAGAGTTGCACTTCCGTCACGTTGAACGATTCTCTTCAGTCTTCGTTGGTCCCGTTCTTGCAGGATCTTTTTCTGGGCGCAGCAATGTCGGAGATTTGATGTTTTACCGGATTCCCGATATTCACGGCGCATTCGTGAAAATCCCCACCTCATCGCCACCTTAGAGATGCTATGTAATATCTCTCGTGCGCCGACTATAGTACCACGTTCAAACTCACTTAAATCGTGATAACCTGACATTGTAGCAGCAGAAACCGATCAAATGCCTGTGCTAGACACATGTTGTCTTATATAGGCGTTGCCTACCACAGAGCCGTACTCTGAGTGTTTACAGATCTCTGTGTTTGCTTATGCATGCCTGTACCAGTTTCTTTGGCTCTTCAATGTATTTTCTTTCAAAGAAATACATAACCCGGACAAAGGCTGCAATTTATTCTGTGCCCTGTCATAGATAGCAGTGCGAAAACAATAGATTGAGGAAATCGACTTAACAAATACTGTTTTCCTATGCATGAAAGGAGTTACATCTCGAAAATTAATAATCAGAATATGGTTTTACAGACGGTACATCTCGCGATGGTTTTGGATAAACTGTTAAATGCGATAAAAAGTATCCATACAGTGGATTTCATCACAGTACGAATATATCACCTGTTCTCCAAAAATATTTATTTTTCCCAATAAAGCATGAGCAGCAAAACAGGTAATTATTACCGAACTAATACAGGAAACTAACTTAAAAATTTATGCGTGAAATTTTTATTTTATTTACACTGACTAGTTGTAAACCAGTGACTGTTTTTGGTTGCGGTCACGAATCTAGAATAGCTCATGTTTAGGGACTTGGGTCATGACACCATAATCTAATCTGTCTCAAATACTTAAAGCATCTGTGTGTTATTCTGAAGGTTCGCTTAGAAAAATTTAAAGAATTTCTGTTGCGTTTGCGTAGAGTTTTATGTATAACTAGAAGTACTGACCACGGACAGAAACGATCTCGCTACTGTATAAAGAGAGTTAACACAGTAAAGGTTGTGATCGCTTGATCCTATCTGGCTGAAGTACATATCTGAATTGTATTTTGTACCTAAAGTTTTGCTCGATAAGATTTGTTTATCCTAAAGGCGGAAAACGGAATAGAGATTTGCGCGGACAGATACGGGCTTATTATGAGAAAGATTAATATAATTTATTAACGTTCATTAAACGTTAAAAACATATCCTGAACTTTATTTATGTGAATTTTGGTGCAGTATAACTGTTTTAAACGGTTTTCTGAATTCAAATCTTCAATGTCGCTGGTCAGAGACATAGGTGGACAATATGGCTTCCATTTCCCGCTAGGAACAGATTTAGCGACTGTTCCACGCGTTTTGTGTGCAGTTAAACGATTTTATCCCTCACTGTGTTAGTCTGACGGGCGACAGCTAGCGCTGACCTGAACAGCCACAGTCTGCCACACAAGCATCTGTGAGTAGAAACACGCATTTCATTCAGTTTCAATTATTTTGAATGGTAATGTAATTACAAAATATATTACCGCACTTATAATTATAAAAGTTTCAATTTTGAAGTTGAATCGTAAAATGACTTCGACAGTCACAGCAGGGTGTGAGGGGTCAGTAGCGGAACAGCCGCAGTCTCGCTGGTCATAGGAAAGAAAAGCGCAGGGACTCTCTTAAAACTACAAACCCCTGCCGATATCGACACGAGGCTATGATTTGGCGCCTTATTTGAGGAATGATTTCGTTTACAAAGTTAACGAGAATGCGTGGCCTCACTGATTGGTCCAAGATGTTGCATAGCAAAAAGAATTATACGCGGGTATTAGACATAATATCGTCTCTGTCGCGATGAGGCAAACATTTTCTTCCGACGAAAGGAAGTAATGAACTGTTATGAATACATGACGTGTGTACCAACAGTTAAGCTCCTCTTAAGCGCGCCCTGTCAACATTTATGGTCTGTTCCAATTACGATATCTAAGACCACACTTAGCTCAACATTAGTTAGACTTATAGAGAAATTAGAATCACAAACGTTGATATCAGCTACAGTTAACCGAATATTTTTGATTTACAAAATGTGATAAAATTAAAATAGAATAAAACTTTTAATGCCACAAAAAATTAATTTGTGCAAATTTTCAACATATCCGCGTTTTGTAATTATTTAGATTATTTTTGATTCTTCAAATAAATTTCGTTTCTGCCTTTTACTTTTAATGATTTTCTCTTTATGCTACATGTCTGTGTGAGACGTCAATACTAATAAAAAAAGGCATTAATTTCCTGCTTTCCAACTCATTCATATTAATAACTAAACACTGCAATATACAACAACCATTGATGGATAGAGTTATATCCCTGCAGAAAATACTGAGTCGACACGTAATAGCTCAAGTGATGTCAATACTTTTTCATAGAGCGGATGAAAGTTACTTGTCCAGACCTGCAAAATATATGTCTAGTAATTTAATAAAGCTCCGCTGTCACAGGAGAATCAGAAACGGCGAAGCAGTCCAAATCCATCATTGATCAGTGTGTCGACAGTGACCGTGACGTCACTGCACGGCACAGACTGAGACAGAGGAGTCTCTAGACGGACTCAACTGCTCTGACAATCTGTATTTCCTTTTTTTTTGTGTGAATGTTACTGAGTTAAGTAACAATATAACATGTACTTTAAATTAAGAATTTTCTTGTTAGGAATTGATCTGTGTTGTGATTTTACGATTTAAATTACTAATAGCAACGAGTAGTGGGGAGAGCAGAGGCTGGGCAGTGATTGGCCAGATAATGTTGATGGCAGTACGACAAGTTATACAGCACATGATTCAAACTTTATTTGATGTAGCTCAACGACTTATTTAGGTAAACAACGGTAATATTGGTATTAAAGCTGAAATCACGACATGTTCCTGTATAACCTGGTTTGTAGTGATGATAAGGCTAATAGTGATGGGGCGAGTCCGCTAAACGGAACAGCCGCTGCAGTTAGCAAAGGAATCGCATAAAGTTTTTAGCACACAGGTTGCAAATCCTGTTCTGTTTGGGCTTTTCAATCTCACGGATTTTATAAGCCAATTTGTCTAGTGTAAGGGACTTCCATGTTTTACTTGAAATCCGCTACAACACATTTCGGACATTTCTTAAAAATATCTGTAATCTAACACAATAACACGACTTTTGCATTGAACGTGAGCCATTTTTCTTCGTGAAGACAGAAAACATGTTTGAGATCCATAAATACTGTAAAGCTAGGGCCTCATTAAAACTAAATAACAACAAATTGTTTTACAGCAATATACATTCTATATTCGTAAATTCTATATTCGTTCTGCTTACCATATAATAGGTAAAGCAAAAATCAACTCACATTAAGTAATTATTGCTTAATTTGGAATAGTTTAAATGCGAGTGTTTTGGAAAACTCGTTTTTTGAGTGTGAACTAAAAAGTTTAAAATTACTCTAATGTAAAAGAAAGCCGTTTTAATGTGGGCAACAGTAAAACAAGTCGAGCCCGAGTGGTTGGATAGGAAGGGGGTGGCTGATTGGCGCATGCGCAGAGCCAACTTAAACTGAATCTTGTTCTCATGGCTTTTGAGGTATTGCCGCTGTCTGCTACAAGCTTTCATCCTGTCACCGTGTTTTGTGTGTGGTTGCGACTGAATGACAGTTCGCGTTTTAGGGCCAGAGGTGATGACAGCTTGACCTGATCTGGCTGAAATAGAAACTTTGTATCGCTCTAAAGGTTCTCTTTAAAGTTCCAAGTATTTCTGTTAGTATGAATGAATTTAGATAAAATGAAGGTAGATTAGCATCGATAGGTAGGGCCTGACTGTTGAATAGAGGAATTACAATGCAGCTACAATTTGCATACGCACATAGTTATCGTTATTCGCACTTTTTGCTGAGCCTGGTGAACGGTAACGCTCTGATCTCGCAATCAGGTGGACTTGAGATCGAATCCCCACTCAGCCATCCAGATTTAGATTTTCACGGTTGAAGCTAATATCAGCATGGCGTCCTCATAATGCCTTATCTGAATTCCTCCCAATTGCTATTATTAGTTGTTTTAAAACTTTAATGAGCTCGACGTAGACGAGACGAAAAGCCATAACCAACTATATATACCCTTTAAATTCTCTGTCTGGTCAAACCATTTTGGGAAAAGAAGACAATTCTCGTGCCTTGAGTCCGAAATAACCTAAGTTATGCTGGAAAAAATACCTAATTAAGTTCTTTACCTAGTGTTACTATTAAATTAAATCATTTTAATGTCCTTGACAAATGTAATACCGTTTGCAGTTAACCATCCAACGGTATTAGGTGGAAGCAAAGGAACAGTGCTGTCAGATATCAAGGAAGGGTGATCAATTAAACAGTTTCTCGACTTTTTTATTCTAAATCCACCCCAACCCAAAAAAAAAATAATTCTACCGCAATATCCCATTATGAGTAGGTTTACAATCCTAAAAGACGGGTAAAATAGCTGCAAACCAAGAGGAAAACTGAATACAACATATGTCACAGTGAAAAGCTAATATCTCCCAAGGGAATTGAGAACATTTGCTAATAATAAACAAACTGAACTCGAGAATAATATAAAAAATTAACCTACACAGAAATTAAGGCCTAACAGAAAGGAATATCATTAAAAGAACTTTACATCAGAAAACTCCAGTCGAATATCATCAAATTGTAATTAGGAACCTAGTGGTTATTCCCTTGTTTGAATGCGATGATAAAATTTCAAAGGTCTATTTTTTTTATTTTTACTTGTAGCTTTACACCTCATAGAAGTCGAGTTCATTACAGATTGTTTCAAAGGCTGTGTTGACACAAACAATTTTTTTAACTTATATATATTGGTAATACTACTTGCATCCGGCGAAGATTGCGTTATGTACACCGAAACGTCGCTCGTTTGAATACTTACGTTGTTGAACACCGATAAGATTTATGGAGAATGCCCGCCGCGAAAAACTCACTCCACGCGTTTACTAGTAGTTCTTCCCTGCTCCGACAGAGAGCTCACATTGCGTGGCTCGTAACGCTCGTGGTCCCCCCCCCCCCCCCCCTGGGCCAATAGAGCGCTCTTCACTCTGCTGTGATGAGCTAGCTTTCCCTCATATTAACACCACGGGTACTCTCCCACTTTCCGTCTCAACAAAGGAACATGTATTCCTTCTCCAAAATGTCGTATATAACTAATTTTATTCTTTCCGACGTTTAGTGGTCGTCGAGTAGAAGAGAAATATTATTTATTTCCTTTTTTTTTTTTTTTTTTTTAGAAGAGGTTATCGTGCATTCAATTTTTCAATTTTAGACTGATTTTACCAGCAGGTCTGTCTCAAAAATTCTGCTACTTTAGAACCAAATTTGAATTTTATGTTAAATTTGCAGCATAATAAAAGGAAATAACTTAGCTCGCAACAAGTGGGTTGGTTGGATCGTCCAGAAGGAGGCATACTAAGCCACTGTATCTTCTTGCGTGTCCAGCCGGATGGTGTTGTATAAACACGACGATTCGATAGCTGACTCTGCTGTCTTCATCAGGTTTCTTCTAGCTGTCGCAAGCTTACTGTCACCGCGTCAGTGTGGCAATAAGCTTGCGACAGCTAGATGAAGACATCAGAGAGAAACCTCGTGTTTATACAACACCATCCGGCTGTACACGCAAGAGGATTTGATTGCATCAGTACACTGAGAGAGTATCCACTCACACATCAGAGGTGGGACGGCCAGTTCCTTTCGTCTGGGACCTACAGTTAAACATGGAATTCAAACCACGGAACGGCCTGGCATAATCATTTTTGTTGAACTATACCTTTATTCAGAGCCCACTGGCTGCTGTTCGATGGCATACGTGTTACACGCCATTAATGAAACAATAAACACGATTAAATAGTTGAAAGACTGCGCAAGCAGCAGTTGAAAGGCGGTTGGTGATAAAAATTGTATCACTGGTTAAGCAAGGTCCCTTGTTATTTATCTTCGAGAAAGGAAATTAATATTTATTACTACATACAAAATAAGAATTTCGTACCAAGACCAATAAAAGAGGATGAAATAGTTGGATGGAGGTTGTCACAAGGATGGATACAATTCCCTCTACCAACTTATTAAAATTTTGATATTGAAGTAATGTTAGTTTTTTTAGCTTTACGCCTCGTAGACGTCGGAGTCATTAGAGCCGGGAAAGGACTGCGGACAAGGAACAGGAAGGAATCTGGCCATGGCTTTTCCGAGGAAACATCTTGGCATTCGCCTGGAGTGATTAGGGTAAACCATGGAAAATTAGAATATGGATGCTGGGACAGGAATTTGATTCTTCTTTTTAAAGTCATTGTTTGTTACAACTCCAACAGAAATATAACAGAAGCACTGTTTGATAAATGTTGGTGATAGAAAACGCTTTACGTGTTATCAAAATTTCAAAACTTTGGATTGTGTGTCGGTTGATCACATTCATGTAAAGAGCTTTTAGTTTTTCACTATTTAAAACCATTTCTTATTTTACTATAGTGGAAAATTCTAAATTTTTTTTTAATTAAACCTGCAAAACATTTTAAAGTTGAAATATGTTAAAATATCTCCAGGGTCTCCATGGCTTTTCCGAGGAAACATCTTGGCATTCGCCTGGAGTGATTAGGGTAAACCATGGAAAATTAGAATATGGATGCTGGGACAGGAATTTGATTCTTCTTTTTAAAGTCATTGTTTGTTACAACTCCAACAGAAATATAACAGAAGCACTGTTTGATAAATGTTGGTGATAGAAAACGCTTTACGTGTTATCAAAATTTCAAAACTTTGGATTGTGTGTCGGTTGATCACATTCATGTAAAGAGCTTTTAGTTTTTCCCTATTTAAAACCATTTCTTATTTTAATATAGTGGAAAATTCTAAATTTTTTTTAATTAAACCTGCAAAACATTTTAAAGTTGAAATATGTTAAAATATCTCCAGGGTCTCCAGTGTTCAATGTATACTTTGCCGCTGTCTGTAAATAGTTAGATGCTAGTTCCGTGTCACATTCAAAATAAAGATGAGACAAAGTGAGACATTTCCTGCGGGTGACGTGAAAAATTGCTAATTGTTTTTGTAGCACAACAGTTAAATAATTTAAATGTAAAAAATAATGGTTAAAATTCATATTTCTGAGTGACATTCTTTCAGTGTGACTCGGTGTTTTGTCTCAGAACATTGAAAAATAAAATTTTCCATTCCTGTAACGTCATCTTGATACCTGGGATGTGTTTGGACGAAAAATATAATTGATAAGCATTAATTAGAGATATTTTCTGCTTTGCAAATTGAACTTCCATTAAAAACTTTACATTAATATTGTTTCAGTTATCATCCAAAACAAAAATTTCAGCCTTCTGTCAACGTCACGTCAAATCCAACAATTTCTGTGAACTGGATGGGACTACCTTCAATTCGCATAGTGCTAAAAACAAATTAGAAGGACAGGGGCCGATTCCCGACGAATCCAAAGATTTTCATTAGAAGCAAGTCCGGAACGGCCCACCAGTCCTACTCAGTGTGATATCCAAAGAGTACCATGAAGGAAACTCTGAGGACAGGTACAGAATGGCCTGAGCGTGGCGCTGAACCATCACTTACTTTCTAGTGCCAAATGTTGCGATAAGAATGCGGAACTCTTCATCCACGGATCCTGCGATAAGCGGCAGCAGGGGCGGATCCAGGATTTTGTTTTGGGGGGGGCTTGAGCGGACTTTGGTTTGGGGGGGGGGCTTGGCTTGAGTGAATTTTGGTTCAGAGGGCTTGCCTTCAGTGGATTTTGGCTTTGGGGGGGCTTGAGTCGGGAAAAAGGTAGTATTTATAGCCTCCTCGGGCCTCAAATCCGTAGAGCTAAAAAATAAAAAATAAAAAGAAAAGAAAAAAAAAAAAAGTCTCAAAACTACAATGTCGGGGGTGGACCAAGATACTTTTGGGGGGGGGCTTGAGCCCCCTAGCCCCCCCCCTGGATCCGCCCCTGAGCGGCAGGATCCATAGGAATCACGTGAAATGAGCATTTCACTGTATTTCAACGAAGAATCCTTTCAGCCTTGACGATATACAAACTTATATAATGTTAATCAAGAAAATCAATATACTCGTAGCAATTACGCAAAGATAACAAATTGGAATTTCAAACGTTTTTTAATATAGTTGAATGTGTACTATCTAAAATCCGTAATTGTCAATAGTCACTACATTCGCCTACATTAATTTTTATTTCTATTGTCGTTTAATCAAAATATTAAAATTCCCACTCATCTATGAAATTGTTGTTTAATTTCAATCAGAATTGAAGGTTAAAACGGGGATTCTCCTTTGGCATTTAAACTGTTCCAAGGGTGGTAATTCTCTGGCTCACATGTGGAGTTTTTTTAGATAATAATTTGCTGATACATATTGGTAACAAAGTGTCCATGGAATAAATGAGTTCTGAATCAATTAACCAGGAACTGGTGGTCGAATCTGATTGTGGAGCGCGTTTTGTTAGCTCTCGTCAGCAGACCCTAAAACCATTATTTTCTGGTTTCAAATGCTAAAACAAGAAAGTTTTTATAGGAGAAAATTTTCTAAAATGTTTTGATATGTTACCTTCTACTTCAATCGCAAATATATTACAATGTGATTACTTTTTTCAAGTAGTCCTTTGGTTTCAATAGTGTTTATAAAACAGCCATGACACTAGTAACATAATCAAGAAACGAAAGTTAGTACACTAACAGTACACGCATCTCCTCCTGCGTGTGGCGGGCTGTGCAAGGAAGTATGGGACAGACTGTGGCGACGAGGACCTCAATAACCCTCATGAGAAGGCACGAAAACCAGTACTGAACTGAATATAAAAAATAAAGGAGAAACAGAGAGGCCAGAAGGAAGTTGAACATCAACTGGAGGGGGCAACAACTACTACACTGCGATACACCTAAATATCTAGGAGTAAAGCTTGATCGATCTCTCACATTCAAAACCCATTGTGAGGATCTGAAACTTAAAGTATCTGCCCGGAACAACATCATCCGGAAACTTACAAGTACCTCCTGGGGAGCACATCCAAATGTGCTTCGTACATCTGCCCTGGCACTTAGTTTCTCTGCAGCAGAATACTCAGCACCAGTTTGGCAAAACTCTGCACATGCTAAGCAGGTTGATATAGCATTGAATGATACTGGTCGCATTGTAACAGGTTGCCTAAAACCAACTCCTATTAGTGAAATATACAAAATCATGGGTATAGCACCACCTGACATTCGTAGGAAAACAGCTGCAGAGAGGGAGAAGAGGAAACAAGAAACAGACCCCAGACACCCTTGTGTGGACACGAACCTCACCACACAAGGCTGAAGTCAAGGAAGAGCTTCGTACAATCAACTACAGCCATAACATCTTCTACTGGAGCACGCCGTCTAGAACTATGGCGAAATTCGTTGCCTGAAGAACAGTGGAGGAACATCAAAGAGGCACCGGCTGCGGGAAGTAATCAGCCATACGCTATATGGAAGGCTCTAAACAGATTAAGAACTGAAGTGTCCCGATGTAAATATAATATTAAAAATGGGGGTATACTAATGACAACGATCTATGTGAATGTGGTGAGCTTCAGAACCCACAACATCTTCTGATATGCAGGAATCTCCCTGAAACCTGCAATATCGACGACCTTTACAGGGCAAACGAGAAGGCCATCAAGATTGCGGAATTCTGGTCACATTCTATATAATTGTGTTTATAGTTTAATAGTAATTAATTAATGTTATTTGTTTTTTCAACTTGTTATGTCCTGGACACGAGAAATAAATAAATAAATAAACTCGAAATATATTAATGCTGTTCATGAAAGTGGAGGAAATTGTGTAACTAATAGCAAGAAAAATGATGGACATCCTCGGACTGAGAGATGAAAATTGAAAAGGACAAAATAATTAGAACTAAGGGAAAGTTCAGATAATACTGAACCAATAATCACAAAAGGAAATGGTGTCGGAGTAGTTGCAAGAAAAGGAAAAAATAAGAGAATAAAGTACAATGATAATGAAGATTAAGATAAGAGCTAAAGGCAAAATATACGCGCCAGAAGTAGATTGACTAACTCAAGACAGAGATGAGTTGGAGGAGAAACTATAGAGAGTGTTAAATGGATGAAATGTTATAAGTATGGGAGATCATTTGGTGCATGGTGACGCAATGATATGAGGGTGTATTTGGAACAGAAGGAAGTAGTTCAGTAATGAATAAAAGCAAAAGGCTAATGGAATTCTCCAGCAGGAATGGTTAAATAACAAGAAATTCCTGGAATTTCTTAAAAAATAAAAGGGTAATTCAAGGCACCTTTTCATTGCAATGACTGGCAGAGGAAGCCTGTAGTGAATTACTTAATATTTAACAGAGAACTGAAGGGGAAATGTCAAAATCTCTGTATAATTTGCTAAACTTCATTCAATAACACTTTTAGTTTCAAAATAAAAATTTCCCCTTTCCCTAATGTACGAATTCAACTCCTAATTTACAGTAATATCCATTTCATTTATTCCATGTGCTCCACCTGATTCCTCTTCCTACATCCATATATACCGCATGACATGCGATTTATACTGTGAAGTTATTGCTTGCTTTAATTTTGAAGCTGAAAGTATTACGTGTATACTACACGATATTACTTTGTTTGGAATTTCTTGATCGCATTTAGCTGGTTTTCATTACCATAAAAGCATTCTTTACTACAAAGATATTAACATTAAGATTACACTCTTTAATCGAATTATTAACTGATAAGATTAAGTAAAAAATTCAGTTAATATTAACATGATCCAATAAAATCTGGTTTATATATGTTAGGAAGCTAATACACTAAATTTCAGTGTGTAATAAAGCACATGTAGCATAGAGGCATTAACTGTACCAAAAACACCTACAACATCAAAACCTCTAGTTTTAGTCATATTATGATATTATAGGTTATGTCAATAAAAAATTTCCTTTTAAAGCCAACTAATAACTAAAACAAAAATAAAGTTTACAACAATCTAAGTTATATTTCTAGTTTTACAGAATCTAAAAACATATACCATAAAATTAAACCAAACATCACTGTACAGAAGTTAGGAATAGATCAAATAAACCACTGTTATATAGACAGACATATTTTATTTAAACCATCTTCAAAATACAAAAGTCAATAAACAATCTTATAGGAATGATGGACAAATACATTTACTAAAAAAAGTATAAACAAATTATAATAACAATTATGAAATTAGTAAAAATCTATACCTCAATAAAATAATCATGTAGACATAATTTTAGTCATTTAATAGAAATATGAGCACTGAAATGCAGAAAAATTAATATCTCTGATACCTTCCAAGGGAACAGACATACAATTTCTTACCTTATACTTGACAAAAAATATTCTTTATATACCAATAATTTTAATGTCTTATAAGTAGTACAGATCTTTTATATAATGAATAACTTCGATACAGTTTAAGGTAAGCAACAGGCTTAAAAAGTTTCAACAAAGTTAATAAAAACATCAGTCGACCTTAATAAAAAAAATCTGATTTGGAAGATATTCAGACTTAACAAAACAGTTTCTAAAGTTAATAACGAACCAGATATAACCACAGGATTTCGCAACCGGAGTCATTGGTATTTGATCTGTCTGGGGGACGCCACATAATGGTGTAAAAAGCAGTGTTTTCGACTGCCATACTGCGATTTCTATTGTTGTATAAGGCACTAATGAACTTGCTGATCA
>JARYHS010012521.1:0-55430 GCA_031002005.1 Vandiemenella viatica | reverse complement strand
AATTACGCGATGGATAATAACGTTCCCAACACGGATAAATGCGTCACTTATCCGCACAGTTTTGTCAATTAAAATTAAAGCAGGAAACCCATTTCATTAGCCAAATACAATATATCAGTCCCAAAAATTATGATAACTCTTAATTTTAGAGAACATTTCGCATCAGATCGTTGCCTTTAATTAATACAGAAGGTACAAAGCAAAACGGCCAACATTAACTATTTGCCCCGTAAAAATGCAGCTTATTGTCCCAGCAGAAGATGCACTTTGCGGTCAACAGCTGATATTTTTTAGAGTAAAAAAAAACAAACACATACATTTAGTTGAATTATTTCCCATTAACACAGCCGAGAATGACGCTGAAATTCTAGAATGTACAAAAGAAAAAAGAAAAAAAAAAAAAAAAAAAGCAGAACTGTTTCTGGTTTCAGGTGTTATTCATGATGTTTATTCAGCCTTTTAACATTTCAAGCAGAAGTGTTAATTGGCTGCGCATTCAGCCCCTGTCGTAGCCGCCTTAATCTCACCCGGCAATCCAACCGGGTGAATGGGACCTTCAGTTTAACTTGGAATCCAAACCACGAAAGCGTTCTGGCGTGCTTCACATTACACAGCAAGCTGTGCCAGAGGTGAAGGGTGGGTTAAGTGCCAATGAAAATCCTCGCCAACATTGGGATTCGAACCGCGAACCTTTCGATTTCTAGTCAAACACCTTAACCACTGAGCCACCAGACCGCTCAGTACTGCAGTAAAATAATAATACCCACAGTCCGTGTCTTGCTGTCGTAGTGTCAACTTCGACCTTTTCGCCTGATGAAGACAACAGAGGCTTTTGTCGAAACGTAGCAAATGGAAGAACTGATCCAGTATAAAACACGAGAAGAATTGCTCTAATACAGATATCATCATCCAGGTAATAGAATCCCACTTTCCATGGGAGAAGAATTGCCTTACTTTAATGTTTGAATGATAGAGCTTTACCGTGATGTGACTTGGACTGGAGGAGAAGCAGAATAATGTTACCGGTCTAGAATTCTGGCTGAGTGGGGGTTTTTATTTGGCTTCCCAGATCGATTCATAAAGATGTCGCGCTTGTTCTTTAATAGGCCATCGTGAAAAGTTTTATCCGTTGAGAATAACGCACAAGCACCACTTAGTGCATTTCTAATGTTCTGTAGGCATTTTAAATTAAATATTTTATCCATTCTTTAGGGTCTGTTGATACTGAAATAAATACCTGATAACTGTATACAAAACACTATACCTAGATTCTCAAATCAATTCAGTATAGGTTGGAGGTGGTCTAAATTTTGCATCAATATGGGCCTCACCGATCTTCTTTCAGTTCTTAAATTATGGCTCAGATTACCTCCATTTCGACAATCTGCAAATCGCCAAACACCCTAAAAACAAACTTTCAATGTTTTCGATCTATAACTTTAGAAATACGATATTAGTATTAAAATAGCGGGTCTACTGGAGATCGCGATTCCGCTACAACAAAATTCAGTAATATCGCTGGAATACTGCTGTAGTAATCGCAAGACATATTATTATAAAGCAGTAATTCCATTATAATGCAGCCTAGACCATTATTTTCAAGCAGAAATTAGGTTGTAATACAGCCTGGACCAGCATGAAACCGTTAAACGTATTTCGGAAAGCATTTCTAGTGCAATCTTGGGTTTGAACACTCTAGTATAATGATGACAACAACTAGCGGAATCGCGATCTCCAGTAATCCCAAAATAGCTGCTTAATTACGGTTATTAATTATAATTACTTAGCCAGTATGTTTAGGAAAAGTTTTTGCTTGAACCTTGGAACCGGCTCCAGATTCGTCCTCCAAACTTATTCGAAAGAAATAATAGCTCCTAGAACGGTATGAGCGAGCGTGGTGGTGTAACGGCTACCATTCTGGCCTCGCATTCGGGAGGACGGTGGTTCGAATCCCCGTGTAGTAAACGAGCGGCAATTGACTACAACCAAGTTTGGATTCGTCTCTGATCAACCACTCCCCGGTCAGCTTCCGAAGATATGTGGCCCTAGGATCAGAGCAATTACGTTCTGCCCACACTTATTGCTAGTAATGAGCAGGAATCAGCGATACAAATGAAAACGTGTAGTTGAAAGAATGGAGTGACTTTAATACCTTCAATAAAATTGGGCACATAGCAATACATTTTTTTTTTTTTTTAACAGTTTAACGTCCCTTTTTAACAACGTGGTCTTTTAGAGACGGGAAAGGATGGGGGCAAGGATTGGGAAGGAATTCGGCCATGGCCTTTTGAAGGAAGCATCCCGGCATTCACCTGGAGTGATTTGGGGAAACCATGGAAAACCCAAATCTGGATGCCCGGACGGGGATTCGAACCGCCGTCCTCCCGAATGCGAGGCCAGAACGCTATCTGTTACACCACCACGCTCGGTCATAGCAATACACTTGAAATAACTGAAAAATACTGCATAAAATGGCTCTCATGAAATAACTCTCTTACTAATAAAATCCTGACACTCGGAATATTCTTTCTAAGCCAGAAGAAGGGTATAAATGCATTAGCCTTTACCTAATAAAATCTGCATGCCGTCTGGCAACGTGATCCATCTTGAGACTCGGCGAACGGACTCCTCCGGAGGCTGTTCTAGACTGCCCTCTCCAGAGTAGGAGTGGGTGGGGGAAGTCATGTGACATTAGTTCTATTCGTTTAAAACCCCTTGCTAAGGGCTTTCTGGGCTACCGTGGTAGGGGAACTGCTTCCCACGGGAAGTGACTTTGCCCAACCTTGAGCTCTGCTTCGTTGGGTGGAATTAAATTACATAGCTGCAGCTTGAGAAAAATTATCCCGAGTAAAAATTGCAATATACTATAGCTAAAATCCCTCAATATACTACACCCGTCCGGGCATCCAGATTTGGGTTTTCCATGGTTTCTCCAAATCACTCCAGGCAAATGCCGGGATGCTTCCTTCAAAAAGCCATGGCCGAATTCCTTCCCATTCCTTGCCCCCCCATCCTTCCCCGTCTCTAAAGACCTCGCTGTAATCAGATTAAAAAAAAAAATTGAACGGTATGGAGCTCTGCATTATATTTCACAGACAATAAAGCTTCCAAAGGACGTTCGGTAGAAAAAATTTTATTCACAGAGGAACATACGTTTTAACTACTGATATAGCAACAGTGCTATATCGCTGAACAGTTCTCTGATAATTCTTGAGTAACTCCATTGTAATATCTTTCAAATGACAGGTTGCACTGTCCAAACTTCCGGAATATATACCTCTGGTAATAGATTAAATTCATGGTAATCGATCTTATTCAAACATAGTGGTTTAATAGCGGAGTAATCATCTGTGTTGAGTACTAACTTTTGGATGATGACTTGATCATGATTGTAACAAAATACTTGAAGCTGCATGAAATAATTTAAAATAAATGACTTGTTACGAACTTTGCAGGGTCTTCGTCGAATAATTTATGAACGCCAAATATTTCCGTCCAGTTTGTGACGCATTTGATCCGAGGAAAAAATGCCTTGCGCTGACTTCCAGTACTTATTAATCTTTACAATGAAGGGAAACTGTTAAAACTGGAATATCTTCTAATGGTCAGGGAATATTCCAACAGAAATCTGTAAATCCACAGCGAAATGATAGATGTTAGTGTAATGTAGTAAAAATAGATATCAGTGAAGAACCAAGAGTGAAAGATAATTTACGATGACATGGTTAAATATTGACTATTATTTTCTCCATTTATTGTTAGATTCGGTTTCAAACATATATATATATTTCTCTTTGGGACAGAATAAAATACTCAACATACTGTCTTGCACAGTTCAATGACTACCTTAATCCACAGTGAAATTATTGTAAATTTTTGCCGTTCACGTCTTCCAATGATGGTTATCAATCAGTCCTTTTTTTCACTTTACCGTCGTTTCTGAAATTGGATTCTGCTATGCTTTTCTCACCATGTAAACATTAACATGACAAACAATATATCTCTCAGAGTATGGCTATTTCCGTAGTATCTCATATTTAAATTTTTTTTTGTCCAACAACAATCTACAATGCTGCGGAATCTTTAGCCCATTAAAATGTGTACGGAAATTTCAAATGTGTGTATAATTAGAATTGTTCTATTTATCTGGTATTAAAGGAACAACTGAATTACCTAGCGTCGTGGATTAGCAGTAACGTTCTGGCCTCAAATTCTGGAGGACGACGGTTCGAATCCCCATCGGGGTTTCCCGGTTTGGGTTTTCCATGGTTTCCCCAAATTACTCGAGGTGAATGTCAGGATGCTTGCTTCAAAAGGCCATGACCGAATTCTTTCCCGTTCCTTCACCCCAGTCCCATTCCTTCTCTAATGACATCGACGTCGACGAGCCGTAAAGCCGTAAGTAAAAAAAATTAAAAATTGAATCAACGGTGGCGGAGTTGAAGTTAAACCTTGAACAGTAAAATATTGTCCTAATAAAACTTTTTTTTTTCGTTGTACCTACAACACGCGGATAAAACTGATGGAAATTAGAAATTTACGAACAAGAAACAAAGACACAAATTAAGGCTGTGTATGTGACCATAAACTTTTATTGTCCGTAATATGTCTGCCAAAATTATGGATTACAACAATTCAGTTTTGAAAAAAATATATTGATAGTGTGATAACCAAGGAAGTGTAGAATGTTTTACCCACGCAGACAGTTTGGCTGTTTAAGAGACATGTATATGTAAGCTTTCATTTCTCTCTATGTATATATGGATTACATAGTGAAAACGTCAGATAATGAACACGGTAGTTAATTAAAAATGTTCCAGATTTCGGCCTCAGTGTAACGTATGAACGTACCAGCTGTTCCAGAGCAGTAAAATACCGGTTGTATTGATTCCGAGCTACTCTCTAACGCCATTAACAAGTTGTTGCAAAATGGGAATAGGCTTAGTGTCTTCCTTCCTAGGCAAACTTTGTTCCATTAATCCGGTTCCGTTCGGCTAAAGCTTAGCTTGGGTGTTTAGAGAACAGGACCTATTGGTCTGCTGTAGCTTATTGTGTTTAAACTCTAGCCAAATTGGCTTATATTCGGTCGTTCCTTTTATAGGTGTCTCCGTATTGTGACATATATCCTGCGTAGGGCAATGAATGATATTAGTTCCACCAAATATTATGAAAGCTGTGGATTAAAGTGAATATTACACATACATAAAAACATTGCAGCTAGCTGTGTGGTGTTAAAGACAAGTAATACAAAAGTATTGCACTGCTCCTGGTTAGCTGAAGTCTTGATAATATTTTTTTCCCCTGGCTATACGCCTCGTCAACGTCGTAATCATTAGAGGTGGGAAATAACTTGGGCAAGAAACCGGAAGGGATTCTCCCATGGCCTTTCGAAGGAACAATCCCGGCATTCGCCTGGAGTGGTTTGAGGAAACTATGGCGAACCCAAATCTGGATGCCCGGACGGAGACTCGAACCTGTGTCCTCCCGAGTGCGAGGCCAGAGTGTTACCGCCTACCTACCACGCTCGGTACTAGTCTTGGTGTCTTCGATTATCACTGATCTGTTACCAATACGTCACACGAATACTCTTTTCTGCTACGGTCCCTTCTTGCAGTAACGTGCTGAAAATAGGATAAAATAAAATTGACCTACCTGTGTAGGAATACGTAAAAGAACATTTGAAACTGGTAAAGATTTTTCTAGATACTAATTTCTGTGATTAATTTTAAAATTAACAGTTTTGTGTTTATCTTATAATAGCTTCAAGAGAATCATTACTTACGTACCTGAAGGCAGGGCAGTGGTTATAATTCAAAACAATTACGGTACAGCGTATAAATCATGACTTCCTCCATATTATGTTATCCTAACACATTTACCTTATCATCGTTACTGAATATTTGAGAGTTAAATCAATGTTGTTTTGAGCTGTACACTTATATTCGTTCTTTGCCATATCGTCATCATGACAAAGTTTTGGTTTACTTTTCGCTTTTCATAATAGTTGTTTATAACAATCACTAGTGAAGTTTTTCTGTCTCGAGTATAACCACTTCCCTGCTGCACAAATTGTTCTGTACAGTGCTGAAAGAGTGTCTCAAAACAATCTGGCAACTCGTATAACAACGCACGGATTTCTCAACCATTTAGAATATTCTTCTGATTCTTCCTGACTCTGCAGAGATAAAGCAGTATTGTCACGCTGTCAAATCTCCCCGTTTGACACATGTGGTTAACTGAATGTGCAGTACTCTTTTTTTCAGTGTAATTGATCAAGAACAAGCTAATTATATTGACAATGATTTTCAGTTATAATTTACCAAGGTTCGATAGTTTTTTCGTTGCACAGACTTTAATCATTTCACGGAAGGCGAACTGTAGTGAAATCCGCTTCGCTCATAAACTACTGTGCAAGACGATAAATTTTGGCGTCGTGAATCCTGTCTATACAAACGGATCTTTAATGTACGGCGGCACTCAGCGCTTAGTCGTGCAGTGGAACAGGGGAAAAGCTTTACGCAGATGTTCCACTGTGAGTCAGCAGTCGTCACATTTAAAAACTAAATGCAGCAATATTTATTTTACTATTATGAATTTAATTTATGAAATGCTCTCGATATGACGGCGCCAGGGAAGCACTACAAAACGTAGAGCAGGCACAGGTGTCTGCAAGAACCGTTGTGCCGCACATCCGCTTTAAGTTTGGTGTGGACTCACACACAACGCACCAACGCAACCACAAAATCTCTTCGCTTCTGTCCACGTGGCACTTTGGTCATACTAAAAAGTTGATATATCGATGGCCGGTAAAACGTTTGCGAGTGCATTGCCATTAAAAGCAAAAACATTAGAGTATGACTAATATTTCATATCACCTACTTTTTCTCCTTAAGAGAGCATAAATAAGATTTTATGTGGCCCTGCTAACCAGATTTCTGAAGTTTTCATCAGTGTTCTACAAAAAAAAAGCAGTGCCACTAGAGTAGAAACACATACATGCAAGCTACGCCGTCGAACGATTTTCCGCTATTCAGTTAAAACATTATATGATGGTTTCTAATATTACAAAAAATGTTTAAGAAAACTTAAAATGTTAACCCCTGTATTTTCACTATCGATAATTACCAATAGTAGCACAGTATCTAGAAATATACTTAGCTTTTTATGGTATTCAGCCTCTCGAATCTGAAGTTTTCACGTCTTTAATTTCGCTTCTCCATGATGATCTATATCCTGATACTGTGAAATGTGCACAACTGTCTTTTATTGTTGAAATTCCGATGGCCTGAGAAGCTCTATACAAAAATGAACAAGTCACACGCATCCTATTGCTGATGTTGACTCAAATTTCAACCTAATAATCCTACTCCGAACATCTGCCAGTTTTCACCAAAAAAAAATTACAGGCACAGGTTTTGGAAAATTATTTTCCGTTTGTTATAAGACAAAAAAAATCCAGCACTAAGTAAGTATGGAGTGACATTTATAACAAAGATAGTCTACGAGTGACACTAAACGAATTTCTATTATTTTTGGCTTTACACCTCATCAACATCGTGAACACTAGAGGCAAGAGTGGAAAGGAATTCAGCCATGGTCTTTTGAAGGAAACATCCTCGCATTCTCCTGGAGTGATTTCTGGAAACCATGAAAACCGACAGCTATTTAGCCAGGCAGGTATTGAACCCACGTTCTCCCGCATGGCAGGCCTAAGCGTTACCGCCCACCCACCAGGCTTGGCGACCATAAATGATAAACATTACAGTGTACAGTAAACGTAATTGTTGTTAATGAAGGAACAGTTCGTATGTCGAACTGCAGATGCTTTCTTACAATAATACATTGCTCGTTAAGCTTGTGGATATGGACTCTGATTGTTTCCAGAGATAATAATCATCTATGCACCGTGAATTTTCCCACACAGATTCTAAAAATTCCTACTGGCGATGGTTTGCTTAGAGAATTCCAGTATTACACATTCTCGGACAGAGATGATTCATGGAAGTCGTGAAATTTTATGCTTCTTGAGTGAAGGTTGAAGATACCGCATCTTGTAAATGGTTAGGAAAGCAGGAAAAACTGATTTCAAGTCCTCATTGTATAGGCAGACGTTTAAATGAACAGTTATACAAAATTGATTTGGCATTGAAGATAATCACGCCTCAGACCATAACACCAGGCATTCGACAGCAAACAGTGGGTTACCTTCTTAGGGGAACACTTTGGCATTCTGCCCAGACTAATGCTGGAGTCGCTACTGAAGATCAGTCGCTACCAGTCCTAAGCTACGCCAACAGTAGGAGTTAAAGTCTCGTGATTGTCTTTTCGTGAGTCTACGGAATTACATTCTGGACATTACCTTTCCAATTCTCTGAATGAACTATTCGCGCTGCTCGATACCCATTTGACGCGCCCTAAAGCCCGAACAACATCGAAACCCATAGCAAAAATTTTCCAGATTTTATGACATTTTAAAACGCAAAGACATGTAGAAAAAACGCTAGAAAATTATTGCACCAGTCTCCAGTTTTGTCGAAGATGGATCATATAGAAATCCAAGTGGTGCTACCATATTCTATGAAACCTTCAAATGTTTTAAATTATTTATGCCAAAACAACTTAATTACTTATCATGCAAACACAGGAGTAATCTTCAGAATTTTATTAACACTCCCTGTCTGTGTAGCTAATGGGGAAATACGTTTTTTCTAAATTAAACTTAATAAAACACTACATAAGAAGCTCAATTAGCCAATTAAAACTTATACATCTTTCACTAATTTCTATGGAATCTACATTAGCCGCTATTCTAGACTACGTAATCGCTACTGTTAGGAGGATTAGACTGGAGTAGATTGCTTTAGTTGATATCATTATTTTAAAGTAGTTTAAGTAAAAAAAGAATAGTATGCCTACATTTAAAAAAAGGTTATTTTAAACAAAAAAAATTAAGGCGCAGCAATTCGAAGGCTTTCATCATACTGAGAAAATCTACCACATGGTCCTGATAGCAGAACGTCAACGCTACAACATATTGCGTAATATTGTACAGCGATTGTCTTATGTGCTCCATTTGAAATGGGAGTCAATTTCTTTGGTTTCTGCCTCCGAAATCTCTCAAGACACCCCAGTTGTCCCATAATGTGTAGAGAAAATCGCTAGATTTTGTTTCTGAGATAGAAATCACGCGAATTTTCTCTCTTAATGTGGACAAGACTTAAGTGGGTCATTGACTCTTTGCTAGATACCATTCTCCTATCTGACTGTGACTGTATACTACTAATAGCAGTCCTGTCACCGATTGTCGTGAAAACAGCTGAGAATGATGTGCGCTACGAACTGAGGATACCACAGCTAGGCAGATGTCTGAAAGCTTGTGCCTGTTTTTACAGGGAATATTAGACGATCTTTCACTCCTTTCTCTGCGCATATTATCTATGTTGCACGTAACATTCAAACAAATGTCAAATGCTCGATTAGATAGATTGCTTCCATCAGTGAACGATGAAGACATCAGCATGCTTGATACGATCAGCTCTACCTGAAACAACAATGAAGATTCACGTACTGATAGATGATACTCTTATAGCTACTTGCTCCATTTGTGCACATAGGCAAACCTAAGTAGCTTCATCGCATTTTTAGATGGGACTACCGAGCGTGGTGGCGTAACGGTTAGCGTTCTGGCCTCGCATTCGGGAGGACGGCGGTTCGAATACCCGTCCGGGCATCCAGATTTGGGTTTTCCATGGTTTCCCAAATCACTACAGGCAAATGTCGGGATGCTTCCTTCAAAAGGCCATGGCCAAATTCCTTCCCATTCCTTGCCCCCCATCTTTTCCCGTCTCTAAAGACCTCGCTGTTAAGAGACGTTAAGCAATAAAAAAAATAAAAAAATAGACGGGGAACATGCCCATCCTGAATCTACTCGTCAGAGTTTATACAATTCAATTAATTCTTCTGGATGTATCTGTGCTATTTTTCCGTAAACATCTGAAGTGCCGTCAGGGGCTGAATTAATTCTTGATTATTCAAACATTTGCTCGTAGAGATTTAGCTTCCCTGTAAGTCGTACCAATAGATGAAGCAGTTTCAGAAAGTTAAGTGTTATTACACCATTGGCGGTCCAGTAGAGATATCAGAATTAATTTTATTCCATCTACCTGGCTCTTAGTGGATGAAATCAAACAGAACACGTAAAGAGGTAACGCTAGGGCCTGGCATTTGGTAGGACGTGGGTTCAAATCCCCGTCCAATCACCCAGATTTTGGTTCTCCATTGCTTCTTGAAATGACTCCAGGCGAATACTGGGATTGTTCCTTCAAAAGTTCATGGCTGGTTTCTATTCCATTCCCTGTCTCTACCGAGCGTGGTGGGTGAGCGGTAACACTCTGGCCTCATATTCGGGAGGACGCGGGTTCGAATCCCCGTCCGGGCATCCAGATTTGGGTTTTCCATAGTTTCCCCAAATCATTACAGGTGAATTTTTTGGAGGTAAGAATTATTTAATGTTAATTTATGTAGGTACCTCATATACTCTTATTAAGATCTTTATTTAGCTAAACATCGGTATTTTCGAGGGGAAGCAGAAATGTGACCAGGGTGGAAAGCTTTTGCTTCGAATCGTTCCTAAGGGACGTAGCCGCACGTAACGTTTGTTTACGCAGATACGTGTGTTCTAGCAGAGAGAATGGCAAAATTTTGTTTAAGCAGATAGATGAAGAGAATGAACCGTCCCTTTTGGTGGCTGCTTCGTGACACCCGTCATACGGAGCGACACAGATAGCTGCTCGCATTTCATTTCCGAGGCGCTGTATCTTCCAGCCGCCACACAATGGGCTCCACTGCGAGCTCAGCACTCCACTCAAACGCCACCCACAGAGCTTTCATTCCATTTGTTATTTTCTAATTCGCTTGTGTTATTGATTGGAAAATTAACTGTTCGTCAAAATTAATGGTGGACGTTCTCAGACTTGTATTCCTGAGTAAAATCACAATAGATGCTCATTCTCGAAATTTCCTAGAACACATTTCATGCACACACACACACACACACACACACACACACACATATATATATATATATATATATATATATATATATTGATAGATATGCAGAATACTTTCACGTACTTTGTGTAATTATAGCGCTTGAACTATCTCCAATATCGCCAGTTGTTATTTACTGACATTTTCACACATTTAATCCTTTATTTGCATATATAACACTTGTCCATAACAATTCTCCTCAACCATTAAGTTGACATATACTTGCACATGGGGAATTTGAAACTCCTTCGCCAGTTACGGAAGTGTGTTTACGTGTTTATAGATCTGTATGGGTAACTGTGATGTATTTATGTTCAGTGTAGTGACAGATGGAAGAATGGAAGAAGGGAAATTGGTAAAACCCGGTGCCGGCACATTCTGGTCTACTCTACCGAAGTACATTGACGGGCCGCCAGTCTTATCGTATCCATCACCATCAATAGCTTCACTTCATGCGCGCTGCAGATAGTTTTGGGATTTAGGCTGGGACTTAAGTGCACAATCTGGTGACTAAGAATTGTGCACCACCACCTGCTTACCCCCTGTCACGGAGCAAGCACCATCACGGTGCCGCAACAGACTGAGGCAACGGGGTTGGCTATAATCATATTAAGAAAGCTATATAAGAAGAATTATTTTAATTTGTCGAAGACAGAAACGTTATTTGTGAAACAATATATGCCATCCATAAGGGCCATAATTTGATATCATTACCCTCCTGTCATGATGGGGAATTGTCCGTTTTATTGCGGAGCTGTTTCATTCTCAATGAAAGCTGCTACAGCAGTAGATTTACATGTATTCTCGCACCGAAAGCAAGTGTTCATTGTCAGTCACTCCCTTCTCACCAGTTTTCTCTCCCTCCTATTTTTTCTCGTTCACTAAATGGAATTTATTAATAAAGGGGCACCTCATTGAACACGTTTAACACATACGACTATGTCATCAAACTTTCACGTCATATCACAAAACAACAAGCACTCGCTACAGCCACCTGCGAGGAATGTACTAATCAAATTTTTTGTTGCAGGGAATTCTATAAATCCAATATTATTATATAATTTCCTACTATGTAGGACGTTTTGTAATTGTGGTTTCCCACGGTCCGTGCATTTGCCGGCCGCCCCGATCTAGTTATGAATAGCGGGCCGTGGGAAGGGAGCCGCCTCTGCTGGCAGCGATAGCGCGCCTCTATCTATTGCCCAGTCGGTAAACATCAAACGCCCGGATAGCTGAAACGACACTAGGAAACGTGGTATGTAGGTCGTGGCTAGAGCTAGCCTGTAACGCGTGCTGATCACTACAATTGAGGTACATGGGGTGGCCTATAAAACTTCAGGTCGTGGAAAGCCACCATAACAAGGCCGCTTTACCTTATATGTTCACCGAGATTTACAAACCAAGTCTAGTGGGTGAGCGATAAAGATCGGGCCTGGCATTTGGGAGGACGCGGATTCAGATCGCCGTATTGATATCCAGATTTCGGTTTTCCATGGTCTTCCGAGATCATTAAAGGCGAATGCCGGGATGGTTCTTTCTGAAGGCCAAGCCAAAATTCCTTCCATTTCCGTGTCCCCAATCATGTGCTTGTTACTGTACTAGAAGAGGCACAAAAACAGAAATTTACAAAAAAAACAGTAATATATTCACTTTTCCTTATGATATCGTAAGAAAAACTGTAAGGAACATTTAAATAATGCTACACTACATTAACCATTTTCGTTGGTCGAGATCTCTGACATACCATGACGGTGTCTGGTGCCCGACTCGAGATCAGTTGATTCGAACCACGGTGGTTAAAGGAATCTTCGTTATTCGGGAATTGGCCAGAATAGGACAGATGGGGGTGCAGGATTCCTAATCATCATATTGTGTACCAACTTCCTGTGTTAAATCCAAAACCTCTGCACCGTACGTATGGAGCCAGGCAGATAAAGCTGTTCAAGGTAATTGGTCCGCCGGACGGGTACGCTAAACTTCTCTCTTCTTTTATCTTTCATCCGCAACACTCTACACTGAACACGCACCACCATAGTCCCACCATCACTTTAACACTGAGGTAATGACCCCTGCTACATCTCCGCGGGAAGCTGCTGTCTAGGGTTAACACTTTTCGTAGTAACCGACTACGGTCAGCTACCTTGTATGTTATACTCGTGTATATATGTATACATACAGGGTGTTAAAAAATGTAATATGCATCAAAATCAGACAAAAATATCTGATAAAGGTGGGGTTTCAAACGCATACTTTCGGCGTTAATAACAGGTCCGCAGTGTGACGCCCGTTTGGGCAATGCATGACTCAGCCCTTCGGCGTAAGTAATCACGCACTCTTTGGCCTGATTGGGCCTATATGTCTTCAACCAACCAGGAAAGCTTCGCGTTTGCGACCCAACGTTTAATCGACAATTTTGTCTTGTTTTGATGCATACTATCGCCTCCTAAAATATTTTAAACTTTTTTTACACCCTGTATAATATTTCAGCCATTTTCATTCATGAAATGATGATGCCTCTTAGTGGCGTATTGGTGATCCTCTCGCATCCCTGAACCTATTCCAACGGAGGAAGCGTAAGTGCTGCCATCTGTCTGCGATTCGTGTAACTTATGTTCTCTATGACATGTATAGTTTTGTTTCTGAAATGTGTAGTTTACGTAGGGATAAACTGGGGAACACGCTACCATTCGCCTAGGTGATTGTGGGAAACCACCCAAAAATCGCTATTAGGACGGCTGGTACGCGGGTTAGGACTCGAGCATATATACATATAGTAATAGTGTCAACGAAGTTTATAGTATTATCAGCAATCTGTTTTGGTCTTGTATCCACACCTGTCTGGCTTATGTGACAGTCTAATCAATAAAGAAGAGATTACGGGGAGTTTTAGTTAATCTTTAAAAGCGACGCGACTCGCCGAGAAAGCGTGTTTGTAGAGAGGGTTGCAGAATACCCGCGGCATGCACACCGTTGACCATGGATGAATTGTCTCTACTGGGCCATACAGCCAACTCAATGTGATTTGTTGCTATCAAGTATTGACACAAGGACACTACACCACGGACAAGACATTCACAGACACAACACTAAACACCCATGCCCTCGGCCGGAATCGAACCGGCGACCTTCGGCACGCGGAGCTAGCACTCTAGCCCCTACGCTACCGTGGCCGGCATTATTTGTCGTTACGCAATACTAGGCAAGGCACGATTTAAAAAACGAAATCGAACAACTTGACAACCCATTTTTCCTTATGACCTTACGCATCATCAACATCCAGGTCATTACAGGTGCGAAAGGATTGGTGGGAAGGAATGGGAAGGAATTCAAACATGGCCTTTTGAAGGAACCATCTCAGCAATCAGCTAAAGTTATTTCGAAAAACCTGAATGGCCTGACGCGGATTTGAACCCATATAAACTTTTAATAGAAAATAATTGTATTTTTGTGGGTGCAAAAAATGTTTTATTATTCCTGAGAATGTTTAAAAAGTTTCATACCGCGAAAATACGGAATCATAATGATTTACTTTCATTGTCATTAACACATAGCCCATTCTTTACAGCACTCGTTAAAATGTTACTACAAATGCTTATTATCTAAGGTTTATCAAAAAATGGTGCCTGGTGGCAAGATATATAATTGAAACGAGAAACAATCTCAAAGTACTTCCTGAATACTGGTAGGTTTGTGTTATTTAGCAGATACAACATTAAAAGGAACACCTTTGCGATAAAATTTAGTATGTTCCTAGAATACATGGTGGAGTCAAATTATTGTAAAACTACCAGAGCAAGATAAATTACATTCGCGTTCCTAAAGAAACATTCTTTAAATCCGTGAGATAATGTCTGAAGTGCTTATTTATCTATTTTGAAAACACAGTTTCGTTCACGTAATAAATAACAGTTCCAGTACCTTATTCCTATTTTACACGATTAATTTTCACCCAAATTTTTTTGTACTCGGTTGGTCTCATGGTTTTTGTATCGTCCGAACTCTAATGCATAATAATTACATGTAACAAACGGTGATTTTAAAGTGCGAGGAATTTAATTACGACAAATATAAGTATAATAAATTCTTAAAACGAAATAGTAACCTATACTTATAATAAAATTGTAACCACGAAAAGTCTGCCAATTTGAGATACCTTTTTAAAAAAAATGAGGGGGGGGGGGTACTATTAACAAGCTACAGGGAAGGAATGGACTGTTTATATCTGTCTGTCATCAAATTGCTATGAGCGGTATCACGCAAAAACTACTGGTAGAAATTTGACTGGCTTTCGATTAATGTATAGCCGTGGTTTGACGGGTAAAATAGGGTATGTTTCGTTTTGATGTACAATAGTAAAGTTAAAGATAATTTTTGTTGAACTCGATTCGTGCAAAAGTTCTGATCGGAGTTTCGTTATATGTACAGATCGTGGTAATGCAGGTAACATAGGGTATGTCTCTTTTTGATATAACGTCGAACTTTTCGTTGAACATGATGCACTTAAAATTATAGACTTAATTTTGATGGCGTATCGGACAATGCACGGCTCATCACCCCAGGTATGGTTTATTTTGATACGATGTCAAAAACTGAGAAATAAAGATAGAAGTATCCACAAATTAGTATCAGTTTAAATATAAGTGTCTTACCGCAGTCAAATGTTCATAGTGATTTCAGCGTAAAAGTGGCATGGTATTATTTGGAGGAATCAAACTATAGTTTGCTGCTGAGACCGTATAAAAAGGGGCCGTGTGCCGTCTAGCTCGTTACGATGTTGGTTGAAGAGAGACGTCTCTACATTAACAGTTAACGCTAACGAAGTTGTGGATAACTGTTTGTTAGTGATATAATCTCTATTGTCTGCCACCAGACTTCTGCTTGTTAATAGTTTTATACATTTTGCCACCTCCTTTTACAACAGTTCAGGAGTTTATAGAAAACAACCACGGAAACTTTTCCTTCCTCGATTGTCATGATTTTCAGACTCCAATTTCAGCGTAATATCGTATGCGCTGTGTATAATTCCTGTGTTCACTCTTACTGTTATTTATCATTAGATTAGAATGAAATTTTGAAGCGTAATGTATTGGTTCTAACAGTGTTAAATTTTGTATTTGTGTTCCTTCTATTTAGACATTAAAAAAAAAAAAGCTTGTTATGAAGCATTTAATTTCTAATTCAAAGCTTATTTTTTCCATAACTATTGTCTTCTGCTCTATAGTGACAGTTCACAACAGCCTTCATCGTTAATGTAAAGCAATACCTACCTTTCTAGAAGTTTAACATTAAGCTATCTTTTCAGTCTCTCATTTTGATTAGATTTTCGTTCCGTTACTTCTTAGTGGTACTAGTATCCTATTACTTCCATTTATGTAACTAACAAATACAACAAAATTTTTCGAACAATACTTTAGTTACATATTGTAACGTTCAAGATATAACTGATTTATTCGCTGCTGTTTTTAAACTAAACAACTGTTATCATAAAGCCCGTGTTACACCTCAAAACTTTTTCTTTGAAGCTCACTGGCGCAAACATGCGCAAGGCTCTATTCATTCATGCACAAGTCTGTTCTATAAATTTTTCTATTGGTTTATTACATTTCCGCTATGAAATTATATCACCTTGTCTACTTCCTTTGAGCAAACGTTTGAAGGCACGCGGTTTCTTGTCAGTAAATTTGAATGACAGTCTGAGTTAAGTATGGAACAGCTGATAGGGTAGTTACTATCCTACATAACTGGGCAGCTGGGTTCCGTTACCTTGCGCACCCCGGTTGCCGAGATAAAGGGGCATGGAGCATTGTAATCAGATACACTGAACAGCCAAAGAAACTGGTATAGGCATGCGTATGTAAACACAGAGATATGTAAACACTCAAAGTACGACGCTGCGGTCGGAAACCCCTATTTAAGACAACAGGTGTCTGGCGCAGGCATTAGATCGGTTACTGCTGCTACAGTGGTAGGTTATCACGATTTAAGTGAGTTTGAACGTGATGTTACAGTCGGTGCACGAGAGATGTGACACAGCATCTCCGAGGTGGCGATGAGGTGGAAATTTTCCCGTTCCACCATTTCACGAGTGCACCGTGAATATTGGGAATCCGGTAAAACATCAAATCTCCGATATTGCTGCGGCCGGATAAAGATCCAGCGAGAACGGGACCAACGACGTCTGAAGAGAATCATACAACGTGACAGAAGTGCAACCCTTCAGCAAATTGCTGCGGATTTCAATGCTGGGCCATCAACAAGTGTCAACGTGCGAACCATTCAAAGAAACATCATCGATATGGGCTTTCGGAGCCGAAGCCCCTCTCGTGTACCCTTGCTGAGTGCACGACACAAAGCTTTACACCTCGCCTGGGCCCGTCAACACCGACATTGGACTGTTGATGATTGGAAACATGTTGCCTGGTCTGACGAGTCTCGTTTCCAATTGTATCGATGGGATGGACGTGTACGGGAATGGAGACAACCTCATGAATTCATGAACCCTGCATGTCAGCAGTGGACAGTTCCAGCTATTGGATGCTCTGTAATGGTTTGAGGCGTGTGCGGTTGGAGTGACATAGGACCTCTGATACGTCTAGATACGACTCTGACAAGTGACACGTACGCACACATCATGGCTGATCACCTGTATCCATTCACGTCCATTGTGCATTCCGACGGACTTGGGTAATTCCAGCAGGACAATGCGTCACCCCACACATCCAAAATTGCTACTGAGTGGCCCCAGGAACACTCTTCTGAGTTTAAACACCGCCGCTTACCACCAAACTCCACAGACATGAACATTATTGAGTACATCTGGGATGCTTTGCAACATGCCGTTCAGAAGAGATCTCCACCCCCTCGTATTCTTATGGATTTATGGACAGCCCTGCAGGATGCATGGTATGAAAGATAAGTCTTTCCCGGCGTATTTTTGATACAAATTCTTCGCGGGTTTGCCGCCGGATTACATTTTCTAACGACAAGCTTTCGGTGTCAATTCCCCGCAGCACTACTTCAGACATTAGTGGAGTCCATGCCAAGTCGTGTTGCGCACTTCTGCGTTTTCGCGGGGGCCCTACACGATATTAGGCAGGTGTACCAATGTTCAAGTGCGTATTGAATTTTGAAAATTGTTATAGCGTATGAGAACACTATTATATTAATTGTATGCAATCATGCTCTCTTCTTGTTACCATGTTCATGGATTTTAGTCCGAAAGAGGTCAATAATAAACTCCAACTGGGAAAACGTAAACATGCCATCATTATAGTAAGTGGCTCGTAGACCATCAAATTTTTCGGGCAGGATTTTGGCACGTTTGTACACCGTCAATTTTGCTGCCCTTTTAAGAAATTTTTAGTCAGACCAGGGCTCTTTCAAATTAATACTTTTTTGTTTGAGTAATTAATGTAATTTTGTAAGAATAATCTTTCTGATAGTCTAGGATGGGGCAAGATGTTGCATTTAAGCCTTTTCAAAAATAAACGATTCACTATAAGATTAGCATTTTATGTAGACTTTTGGGTGCATAGTGATGTGTTTCTTTTTTATGTTTTGCTACAATAAAGAAAAACAATCGTTTGTAATCTAGTATATTTGTAACCTTTTCCGTAAAATAAGTTCTACATTTTCACTGTGCTTTTCGTAGTGGTCTGATAGTTTTTTTTCACTGTGTTCTAATACTAGATTGCAAAATGCTGAATAAATAAGTTTCCAAATTCACGTTGTCAAAAGCTATACATCATTAGGATCCTGAGCGTGGAGGCTTTATCTGTGTGGTAGCGTCATCTTTGGTTGGTATCTTGTTTATCTGAGTTGCAGTGTGATCTGTGGCACATACCTGTTCTCCGTACGAAGCGTTTATCATTTCTTGCTCCGCCACGTAGAGTCATAAGATACACCGCAGATTTTAAGCTCGACCATAAGCTTTCAAACTGTGAAAACTCCATCCAAATTGGTTCAGTAGTTTATGCGTGATGCCTGGAAAAAGGGACAGACACACGCAGCCCGATTACTGATTTATAACAGTGTAAAATTCATTAGATAGATATTTATTAATTTAATATTTAATTTAAAGTACGAATTTCTGGTTTCTGTTCATCCTCACAATGAGAATCTACTCATCATCTTAGTCCACTCCAACACAACCACATCGTACCAATGTTTGCTGTACGCTTGACACCACGAAACCCTGATTTTAGAAGGTAACACTGTCACTGTCATACTACACATTTCTTTACAGTTTAACTTGACTTTATCGTTTCTTCTTATTAATTGTTCTTTTCTTGTGACACAAGACTGAATACCCCGGTATTATGGTATATTTCGTATTGACCCAGCTGTACTTTTCTCATGTACTGTCACATTAGTTGTAAAACGCACGTGGCCGCGTTGAAATTTTATTGGTAATACAGTAAATAAGATAAGGTATAAATCATATTCATGATGAGGGATGAAAAACCGCGGTTATAGAGCACCTATGCCCATAAAAAACGTGGTAAAGTGCATAAAATGATTTTAAAAATTATTATTACTTACTATGGCTTCACGTGTGCTGCTACGGTCGTTTCTCTTGGTGCACTAAAAACGTTAAAGGAAAAATATATTAGATGGCAAATGTTCGATCTCACCTAGCATGGCCCACCCTACCTTCTGATACATTTTTTTTCTTTTCTTTTTTCAATTGATATCGCTTTCGGAATTTATAACGAAGGTATTAATGACGAGCGCTGCGTCGTCTGATTTACGTACAATGTAACACTTGCTGAGGAAAAAATAATATCCTATTGTTATCAATATCACAGACACTTTTATTTATACAAATATCTGCTAAAAGCAACATCCTTTTGAGAGTAATGGTGAAGCTGATACGCCGTGATATTCAAAACATCCTGCATTACGCTACTCTGTAACTATTGGACATAGACTTATCGAGCCTAGGGATCCTATCATCGGGAAGACATGGTTTCAAATAAACGTCTGGTCATCCAGATTTTGGCGTTCACAGTTTCCCGGAATCACTCTAGGTTAATCCTGCGATGATTACTTTAAAATACCTATAGCGAATTCTTCCCGTTCCTTGCCCACACCCTCTGGCCTCTCTTTCGGGAGGACGCAGGTTCGAATCCCCGTACGGGCATCCAGATTTGGTTTTTTCATTGTTTCCCCAGATCACTCCAGGTGAATGCAGGTATGGTTCCTTGAAAAGGTAATGGCCGAATTCCTTCCTGTTCATTAGCACGCGTCCTTTCTTGCTTTTAATGACCTCGAAGTTGACGAGTCGTAAAGGCAGAACAAAAAAAAAAAAAAAACCTGTTCTCAATCCTGTCCCTCCTATAACTTTCTGGACATCGACGAGGCGTAAAGACCTAAGGAAAAGGAAGGTTCAGGAACCAACAGTTATGACTACAACTCATTCGTACAGCAGTTAATGCAGCGCCCAAACTGTCTTCGCTTTTTTACTTGTTGTTAAAGTTTTCTACAGGAGACGGTAAAGCGTAAAGACATCAATTGCCGAAGCATTTCATCCTCCCGACAAACAATATCCTAAATTATAATTTTTTTGTATAATTATGTTAATTACTTCCCGTGATACCACCTTCACATTGTTTACATCAGTTCGTATGGTTTGATTACCTTTCAGAATGAGAGTGAAACTAATCTCAAAACACACGACGATTCGTTTAACCTATATGGTGTAATTTCTAGCAATTTAGATTTGTGAACAATCTTATAAACCCAGTGTGAGGGACGACATACTGAAATATGCAAGGAGATGATACACGAAACTAACTTTTTACCATCTAAATAACTGAGGTAGATGTGAAATAGATAATTGATGGAATCAATTTATTTGCGTAAAATATTATTTCTGACTACGTAAGGTAATGTATGTTGTTAACAGGACTTTCCTCTGTCATTTCAGGATAATAATATGATTTTTGATGTTGGATAAAATTATTTTTAAGTTTTTAGAAGATGTGAATATCAGGGAAATATCACCGAGCCTGGTGGGTGAGTGGTAACGATCTGGCCTTGCATTCGGAAGGACGCTGGTTTGAAACCCCGCCCGGCCAACCAGATATCCCCAAATCACTCCACGTGAATGCCGGGATGGTTCCTTCAAAAGGCCATGGCCGAATTCCATCCCTTTCCTTGTCCCCATTACTTTCCCGCCTCTAATGACCTCGAATCCTTCGAAGTGTAAAGCCAAAAGCAAAGAAAAAGGGAAATATTTTAATCAGATTTATATTACTCATAAGCATTCTTTGAACTGTCCGTAAGTATTATTAGCGGGAACAGAATTTTTATTTCGTTAGAATAGATCTGAAGTAATACAGAATAATTTCTGAATTACTGTATTTCTGAACTGTCCCAAGAAAGCAAAAATATCTTTGTCTTGTTACAATTTGTCTCCGCTATATCGTACAGTCGTATGGAGGAAATATTGACTGTTCCGAGGGATGTTCTCACTTTCACTGATATCGATTGAACGGCACCAAACGCAGGTACCAGAAGTTTCTTACACAGCACCGGAGAAATGGTACAAGCAGTTGTGGACCAGACTAGAGGACACATCAGCAAATGGAGCGAGCGTTATATTTAGGCTGGACACGCAGCCGCTGTGAAGGTCTACTTTGATGTGAGGTGCTCACACAGCCACGCCCGCGTCAGGGCTCACGCCGACGGCAAATATATTTATAACGCCTCCACCTTTGCCGCTGTCAACAGTCACCCATTGCGGCAAAGTATTTTCCGAGTAACACACTTTTCCTTCGATTTGTCATAAGGCTCGGATAAAACGTTGCTGTGGTCTAGGGTTGAATGTATGTTCTAGGTTCGGGATACATTAGAGAGTTGTTAAAGGCACCTCCAGATTGTTTATACTCCTCAATTAGCTGCTTAGAGTTTCCTTACTTATATTTCTTGGTTGAAACCCAGCAAATGCAACGTGACTAAGAAAACCGTGCGCGAAACAGCGTTGGTCCAGGAAGTTAGAGGAGTACGTTCGACAGTTTCGTATGTGACACATCCTTACTTGGGGAGCTGAAATATTGTCACGCATATGAAACGAACAAAATTTGGACGCTTGTAAATAGCAAAATCCATTCTCTCTTTCAACGCACTATTTCAATAATGATCATGGCTCTAAGGTCTTAAAAATAATAAAAGTTCTCAGCTTAAGTAGTGTTCCACATGTAGTTTTAGCGAAAAAGTAAATAGAAATTAAAGGAAACCTATACTAATATTATAAATGCGAAAGTAACTCTATCTGTCTCCTTGTCTGTTTGTTACGTTTCTTGGGCTAAACGGCTAATCCGATCTTGATGAAATTTGACAAGGAGATGCTATTTGTTATTAGAATGGACATAGCATATTTTTTCTGCATAATTAATATATGTTGCCACATAATTTTGAAAGATTACTGAATGGCGATAGACAGACACTTAGGATGTGTAAGTCTCTGTACGATCTTTCTACATGGCAGTCTGGTAGTTCAGCGGTTAAAGCACTTGCTTACAGATATTTGGAGCGCGGTCTCCTTTTCAAATCCCGGTGGATGCAAGTATTTTTAAACATTGTTTTTGATTTTATGAGTCACGCTTGGACCGCAGGTTATTCAAATTCCATGTTAAACTGTTGATTCCACTCATTTAGGGGTGCAATGCGTGGCAAATCGTAGGTGGTATATCAATGCTGTAGGTGTACAATTTTTTACGTTATATTGACCCCTCCGGGATTGTTACAATCGCAGTCAGTGTTTGTGTGATCTGCACTAATCATTATAAATGCGGAAGTAAGTATCTTTCTTTTTGTTCCATTTTGACGGACATTTTTTTCGGCATGAATAACAGTGGTAGTCACGAATTTTTTAGAACTTATCGAATGGTGACAGAGAGACGGATACGTGTGTTAGTCTGTGATGTTACGTCGGTTGTTCAAGCTGTGCTTTTCGCGCAGTCTGTTAGTATATGGTTTTTTAATAAATTTCGTTTAGAGACAAAACGTATTATTTAGTATAGATGTCGATTTTATCTGTACTATTACTTTGTGTCTGCCTAAAATTTCTGGCACCAGTTTATTTTGTATTCTTTTTTTTAATATGCCTTGCAGGCGTAAACCTGGCCTAAGGTATAGCTCTAGCAGAGCATGAACAGCTTAAGTTATTAGAACACAAGAATCTGATTCTCATGCTGAAAAAAGAAGAAAAGACTATGCTGAAATAAAGCTTCTGTTAATTCAACCCTCCCCCGCTTTCCAACATCGCCGCACCTTCGTTTGTTTTTCTGTTTTTAAGTATGTTGGAAATTGATACTCTTCATGAGACATGTTCGACGGCAGAATGATATACTGATGGCTTTCCTGTCATATTATGCCGACTCGGTGTTGTTTGGGACCAATCCTACGTTACTAACAGCTTTCTATATTCAATTCTGGCAACGAAATTATTAATCCATGCGCACGAAGTCGCGGGCACCAGGTAGTAATTACATAAATATAGTAATAAATAATTTAACCCTCCAGTTTGGCTGTGTGCTTTATGCCGCCACCATACTGAATTAGGGCTGTACAACGATACTAGGTTTGCTACCTTTTTAACCCCATAAGCTACACATTACAGGTTTGCAGACAGATGGCAATACAAACGTGCCATATTTAGAAAAAACGGCTCCAGATTTAAAAAATCTGCTTCTAACAATTGTAGGGGCCTCCTTGATTCACGCTGGGCACACAGAGTATCCGGGATCTGCGTACTCCGTAGTGGTTGCGACGAGAACTTAATTAAATTTAATATTAAAGTCTTTATCTGATAATATTTTTTAAGTAATTATCGTCCCCGGTACAAGTCCAGTTTTGAAACACCACCGCCATATTATATATGCCAAACTGATCCGATGAGTCTTGGTCGACCTCCATTGAACTCTCCATCTTATCAGTGAACTTCCATTAATTACGCGAGTTTTTTCTGAAATTTGGATCCCTCTTCCCCTTGGTGAGATCTGGTGGGACTCCCTCCTCCTTTTTTTTTTTTTTTTTTTTTTTTCTACTGCTCTTTGAAGGGCGGAAATCTGAGACAAAATGTTGACATGGGATTTTTATCGACCCCCTTCCCCCTGTAAATGAGGTTTGGTGAGATTTTGCCTGATCCCTCCCTCTATTTTGAGGCCACGTAATTAATGCACTCCCCCTCAGCAACGAAATCTACATCTACATCTACACTTGACCCCAGTTTGTCAGATGCCACGGGAGTTGTCCGAGCCCGCGTTGTCTAAATTCCCAGCAGTACTGAGCGCTGATTTTGGGTCATGACACCCTGTTATTGGCGTCATTCTCTTCCGAATTTTCTACTCTGTTCATTCGTTCAACAATTTTTGTGAATATGATTGTGTTTCACCCTTTTTCAAATTCATAGCATTTTTTATGTTTTAGATACAGACTGATTCCAACATGAGTTGTAATACATAGACTTCTTTTAAAAACAACACTTGATTCACTTGAATCGGATGATTAGTCTCTGAGATATGATCTCGTTTGTACACACGTGTCGGATCCGGACAGTCCAGAATCTTGGGTTAGCGTTTGGCGCGCAGTTTGTGACGTTATGACTTTAGGCCACCACCAATATCAGAGCGGTACTAGCACAAACCATTATCGATCCTCTTTAAAAGACCAATATGGAGGTGCTATGACGAGTTATTGAAGTTTTAGCTCATTTGGGCAGGCATAGTTTTTAAAGATTTTTTCATGTCAAAAACCGTAAATTTCTCGTACTCTTGGCCACACTAAATTAATTTCTAAGCTTTCGCAACAATTTTTCGTCACTGCAGCCCTTGACTTTTATTCTGATTTACTTAATTAGATAGGTCTCTCCTTCTTGTTAGTGGTAATTAAGCATCATACCTGTTTCCTCGTCCTTTTTTAAAGATATTCCTAGGATGTCTGAAATCCCTCCATAAATTGATATTCGTGCATTAAGATCAATATTCTGTCTTCCTGCATCAGATTAAAGTAATCTTTCCTATGTGTTTTATATTCCATAATTTTTTCATTTGTCGTGTTAATATTAAGTTGTAAACTATATATATTTCTAATTGTGTTGCTCTTAATTCTTCGCCAAGATTATATTTGTGCTGTTTGTTGTTTTTGTTTTATCTTACTCATTGATAATCCAAAACTCACTACAGTGCTTTTTCCGAGCCAGTTTCAATACAAAATGATGTGGCCTCTTTGCAGTTACAGAAATCTCTGGAATTTTAAGAGGTGAAGCTTTTGATCACCACGCCTTTTTCAATAACTGATTGATGATCCTATTTCAACAGCTAGGGACCGGGGGAGGGGAGGGGGGGAGCAATGTATTGCCATCTGCCGGCAAAACGAGTAACTTGTGTTCTGTATAATCAGTGTATTTTTTTCTGTGCGAAATGTGTAGTTTATTAGGTGGAATGGTCATACGTTAATCGTACTCCATCAAAATGTAACCGGTAGCTTTTGCTTGAGTCAATGAAAATTTATCCAAAATTTCACGTTTTTGAAATGAAACTTCAAAGTCAAACACCACCTGTTTTATCCACGGGACTACCGGCTGTACTTTAATCGAAACTCCATTAAATCCGACCAGTAATCACGTTCAACGAAAAATTGGTACTAATTTCGTAAAGCTCTCTGTTTTCCGATATCATTTCTATATAAAGAGTCGTGTGGTTGAAATGAACTGGTGACAGGGTTTTTATTGGCTACGCAGCCATATGAAACATATCCTAAGTGATACGCGTCACCACGCGCCGTAAGTTTATTGAAACTTCATAGAAATTAGACCTGTAGCTTTTGCGCGAATCGTTTTAAACGAAAAAATAACAATATTGTTTTAATTTATCAGGTTTTTGACATCAGGCTAAGATGAAAAATATTGTATTTTACCCGCGAGGCAGGGCTGTACATTAAAGGAATATTGTTTATCCCAGTTTACAAACAGTTGATTCCTTCTCTGTGGCTTATTAATAACACCCTCATCTTTTTAAAAAAATATCTTATCTGTACAGACTTTTCCGGTTAGAGTTTTACTGTAGGCATATATACATATAAATCATCGTTTTTGAAGAGGCATAAGGTATGCCATACTGAGTTATTATTGTATAGTTTATAGATCTATTTATAATTTATAATGTATTTTTTGTCTTACCAGGTGGTGTGATTTATGGACAGGTCATTCTATGTCTTCATTTCTCAATTGTATAGTGACTATATTATCTCCATACCTGTCTATATTTAATATATCTTTGTTTCTGTAAGTATGTATGTGTTTTACCTCTGTTTTCCAAGTCTGTTTAAAATCTTCAAGGTAAATGTCAAAAAGCCTGAGCGATAAGCCTGCTTTAGATGCTTCTGAGTTATTTATTATTTTGTATTCTCTGTAATGTTATTCAATGGTTTCTGTGAGGAGAGATTCCACAATTTCTCTTCGTCAACCCCATAAAAATACCTTCATCAGCTGCCCTCTCTATACAGGCTTTTAAATTTTCCAAATCTATTTATCGATGTTATTACTAGCCTTTGTTTCTGATAATGGACTCTGTAATATTTTGAAAGAGGTTCTTGATACTATCTTGCTAGGGTAATCACAGTTTAAATGCCTCTTGGGTTGGCAGTGGTCGCTTCTGTTTAAACTTTTCCTTCAGCCAACAAAGCAAATTCGCCATTAATGACTAGGTAACGATCAGAGTTTGTAACACGTTCTCCAGTGTGAAGCGCACAAGGGAATAAGCATACAGGTAGAAAGTGCACAATATGTCTTCCTTCCTTCCTGGAACTTCGGTTTCGCGAGAAAAAAGCACATCGAAAAAAACTTCCAAGGAAAGGCAAAGTTAAGCTGTTACAGCCTCGAAAGGTTCCTGGAAGTCATAAATGTGCCAGAAATAATTTATTCGTTCCATGGTGCGTGTTTTGTCCAGTCTTGAAAAGAGTAAATTTCTAGTATGAAATATCGCATTCTAAAACCAGGCTCCATCATACTTTTTCCAGGCATTGCACTGGCTAAATGATTGACATGCCGAGATGAGAGACTTCGTCAGTTTTTATGATAGCACCGGGGATAATATTAAAGTATGTTTACTTCAGTACCGATATTTTACCAAGCGTGTTTACAGAATTTTAACTTTTTATTGAAGGTGTTTACGCAAAGACCACATCTGACCATGGGATTTTCACGCAGTATCAACATTTTATATAACCGAGAGTGGTGGGTAAGGGGTTAACGTTCTAGCCTCGCATTCGGGAGGTCGCCGGTTCGAATCCCCGTCCGGGCATCGAGATTTGGGTTTTCCATGGTTTCCCCAAATCACTCCAGGCGAATGCCGGGATGTATTCTTTAAAAGGCCATGGTTGAATTTCTTCCCGTTCCTTGTCCTAATCTTTTAACGCATTTAATGACCTCGACGTCGATGAGTCATAATACCATAACAAAGAAAATCAAATTTACGATTATGTGTAACAGTAGAAATATAAAAATAAATATTTTTTTTTTTTGCTTCTTTCATTTGTTTTATCTTTACTGGGCCTTCAAAAATATTTTTTAAGCATCACACCAAAATATAAATTACCTATGTCCTTTAGAATTTTTTTTCCAAAAATAATTTTGTTTCAGTTCTCTCAATGACGGCATCCTTAATCTTCAATATTGTGGTAGACTTTTTTCCAGACAATCTTCTGAAAACGTCGGGTCTCCTCGGCTTCTCACGTATATAATGACACCATTTTGACTTGTATTTGCATAGTCTACTGAAGGTTAAACCGTGGTAATATGTTGCCAGCAATCTATTCGGCCATTACCTAGGCGTACTGGAGAAGATACGGAGACAAATGTGTACCGATAATGATTTCTGAATCCGTGTGCATCCAAGAAGACCGTTGTCATGATAATGGGGATGTCCCATAAAAATGTTTTTTGTAATTGTCTACTAACCTGTTTTGAGCTCCTTATACTGCTTTGCCTCTAAAAATTCATCACGAACGATACAAAGTAGTCGGAATTAGGAGGATCTCACAGACATGACGATGTTATCAGGTTCCATTTCGACTAGGGAACACTAATAGCCGTGTGCCCGTGCAGTCCGGATTATGAATTGCTGTGCGCTGTACTTTGATACTGGCTAAGTTGAACAATGTAACATATTTGATCGATTACATTCAGGGTGGAAGCATTGCTGGATTATCTCGTACGGCAAGTCTTTATGAAGATTAGCAGTATTAGTTTAGAAATCCCTACAGCAGCGCAGCACAGCATAGAGCGGCGTTAATGTAGTGTAATGCGACCTGAGGGAGGATGATCAAGGAAGCGCACGCAGTTGCGGATGGATAACGACAGCGTGACAACAGAGGGTACAAGACATCTATCGAGAGCTTCAATTCTTTGATATTCAAATTGTGAGCTAATTCAGTTGGTTTGGGAGTTCATGCTTGAAGTATAATTTGAATATACCGCCATATAAATTAACAAATACCGGTGTTGGTAGCGCGGCTACAAGAACAGTACTTTAACAAAGAGTGTGAAGTACACAGACAGCTGTATGAGTTCCTCACATGTACATCATCCGAACTGCATCGGTAAAATACTGTCCACGAGTTACTATACAAACGGTGCCGTGATATGAAAACATAGCAAACTATCCTTTCTGCCATTCTATGTAGCAGAAAAGTCCGTACACGAAAATGATCAGACCGCTTTACAAACAAAAAAAGTGGTTGATCTTCCGACAGAAAGTCAAGTTCCTGCAACTGCAGCGGACTTCAGATGCATAAATTTATAAAATTCTAGCTAGTGCGATAGCAATTATTTAGACAGACTACGGAGGAACGAAGAAGCGGAAACTTCTGACATGCACCACAGTGCATTCGAACAGATTAAACGATAACAAAGAGTCTAAATGAGAAGGGGACGCAACCCAAGCAGAGAGATGACAGAATGGCATAATGAAAAAAATAATAGGAAGGGTTATCTGTACGAGAGAGTACATGAGTAACTTAAAGTCAGGGAAGGTATGGACATACATTTACCGAAACGGATAATCAAGGAAGGCATACACGTGAGTTAATAGGTTACTTAAAAAGCAAAGAAGGCTACACGCACGCTCAAGAAAGACTAGGTACCGTAGCGATTTATAGATAAGAGGACATGTTAAAAATGCGATGTTGAGGCCTTTAGTGACTTTCGTTGCAATTCACTTTCCAAGAGCCTCACCGAAAATTGTGGTTATACAAGAAAAAGGTCAGTCATTGTGACAACAATGTGCCAGTACTAATATAAGACGGTCGTGAAGTATACGATAGGCTACCGTATTTAACACTAAATTTAAAAATTAATTCACTGACGAAAACATGGAAAAATATACCAATTTTTCCACATCATGTGGAATTAGAGATGGATTCAATATGAATTGATAGTGTAGATATTGTAAAGTAATTAAAGCTTCAGAAATGGTGAAAAGCGCCAGCTTTCGATGGTATACAAGTAAGAGTATTTTCTGCTTACGTGGAGAAAATAGGACCATTTTTGTCTGATATATTCTGTGAATTTTTAGAAGAGAAAAAGGTACCTTCCGACTTGAAGATTGCCCAGGAAATTCAAGATAGGAGATTGCAGGGATCCTAGGAATTATCGACCCATATCTTTAACATATGTTTGCAATAGAATTACGGAGAATATTATTAGCTCTAAAATTATGGACTTTCTAGATGAAAACGAATTTCTTATAGCGAACCAACAAGGATTTCGGAAGAACAGATCGTGTGAAACATAGTTGGCCCTTTTTTCTCATGACGTAATGAAAGTTATTGATGCAATTTTATTGGATTTTCAGAAAACTTTTGACTCCGTGCCACACAACCGACTTTTAGCGAAAATTCGAGATTTGTGAATGGAAACGAGATTTTATAATTGGTCGGTCGCAATATGTTTTTGTTGACGCTGAAGCTTCTTCTAACCTAAATGTTACTTCGGGTGTAATGAAACCACTTGTTTTCTTGATTTTTATAAACGATAATAGCAGGTTGCGATTGTTTGCTGATGATATAGTTATCTGTAGGGAAGTAAGGTGATCTGACGATTGCTTAGATATTCAGCGCGTTCTGGATGTTATTTCGTAATGGTGCTCTAAGTTTCAACTTACACTGAACTGAAAAAAGTGCAAAACAATGCGCACAACTAACAAAAAGAACCGTTAGCTCATGAGTGCAAAGCAAACAGCTCCGTTCTTGACACGGTTGATTCTGCTAAGTATTTGGACAAAGTAGTACAAAGCAACATGAAATGGGAAATGCACACCACTTCAGTTTTGGGTAAAGCTAATTTTAGGTAAAGAATTATAAGTCGTAATTTGAAGAACTGCAACGCTCATAGAAGGGAAATAGCTTATAAAACTCTCATGCGTCCATATTTGGATTAATAATAAGCAGTTTTGGATTCTTATCGCAAGGGATTGATTGACGCGTTAAAATACAGAGGAGAGCCGCTCGAATCGTAACTGCTTGCTTCAACTCAGCCCTTACAAAACAGTCACAGAAATGATACATAGATTGGGCTGGATTTGTCTGGCAGACTGACGACGTCGGTTTCGTCTGAACTTGTTGGCGAATATGCAAAATTCTTCTCCTCGGATATTAGAGATTGAAACGCCCAGATTTAGTTTTGGGGCATAGCACTCTATACTAACCACAATATTTGTGAATTGCGGAGTATGGATGTAGATTAATGTGCTTAACTCTGGAGCTGTGAGCGCAATATGAATGTCGCACCGAACATGGGTGATGAGGGGTAACGCTCGAGAGAACGCGGGTTCGAATCCCCGTACAGCCATTCAGATTTCAATTTTCCATGCTGTCCCGAATTAACTTCTGGTGAATGTAGGAATCATTTCTGCAAGCGACAGTTTGATATTTGTACACAGTTTGAGGCAGAAGCTTGATTGTTTTTCAGAACAAATAATTTTACGTTTATGTTTATAGATATAAATTACGAGAAAACCTCTTAATGAAATTATATGGGTTAATCCTCAAATAGTTAAAACGAAACTAGTAATATTTTTCCCCCACCACGCTCCACATTTAACATAAAACGTGGCTGAATCATTCTTATTTCTTCTACTGACTGCCAGGATTTTGTGTTCGGAGACGAATTCAATTTATCTTCTAGCAGTTTGCACATAAAATAAACAGGAGGCTCGTCTGAGTTCACATGCCATTACTTCTTTCTACCTTCCGTAATTATCCCCTTAAGCAGACTGCTTTTTTTAATGGCACTACCGATCCTGTTATGTGGTCGGGCCTGGCATACGAGAGGCCGTCTAGATTTCTATTTTCCATCGTTTCCTGAAATCACTCCAAGTGAATGCAGGGACGGTTCCTTCAAAAAAGTTCATAGCCGAATTCTTTTCCGTTCCCTAATTCTATAAAAATGTGCAACTGTGCGCAAAACAAATAGAAATAAAAATGTCCTCACTTCAAATAAATTCTGCAAGGCAACCGTCAAGTTCAGAATGTAAATAGTCTCTTACCTTGCTGGTGTGCATCATACATATTTAAAGAAAAGACGGTATTCACAGAACGGAAAACACTGAAGTTAATTCCATTACTGAAAATCTGGAAGCTGTAATAATAATTCTCTGAAAAACAGGCCATTTGCAGCAGAGTCCTGGATCAAAACTCCTGTTTAACGATCATAAAACTTCCCTACGAAAACTAACAACACCACTAGTGTAAAATACATTTCGCCCCCTTCTCATTGCAACGAAGCAGAGATGCAACATGAAAAGTTGGTAATTCGTTCTCTGGTTGCTGAAAGTATTCGATGTATCACTTTACTCGGCATTAACGACTATACGAGATCGCGAAATATTGTAACAAATTTGGAATGAATAGCATACATGATTCATTTTGCGGTCACAATATGTCGTCGTAGATGACGAAACCTTAGAGTCGTAAAAGGACTCGCAATACAACTTCTACCATTGATTCTATTGAACCACTTTCGGACGATGGAGTCACAACTTCAGATTATTAATAGCAGAAAATTCAACGGTTCTAACGGCTCAGAATATGACACCTCCTATTTCAGGATGATAGCAAACACATTTTATTACCAGCAACATTCATATATAGTAATAACCAAGAAAATAAGACAACAGAAATCAGGGCTAAAACAGTTTCTTTTATATACTAATTTTTTCCACGAGCGATTTAGGGAAAGAAGGATTTATCGAGCAAGAAAACCGCTCCGACCATCCTGATCTGGGTTTTCCATGGTTTTCCTAGCTCGCTCCAGGCGAATGCGGGATTTTTTTTTTTTTTTTTTGATTATGAAATTACGCCTCGTCGACGTCGATTTCATTAGAGGCGGGAAAGGATTCGGAAGGAATTCGACCACGGCGTTTTGAAGGAAACATCCCGGCATTCGCCTGGAGTGATTAGAGAAAACCATGGAAAACCCAACTCTGGATGCCCGGACGGGGATTCGAACTCACGTCCTCCCGAATGCGACGCCAGAGCATTACCGCATAACCACTACATTCGGTGACCAGAATGGTTCTTCAAAATGGCACATGGGCGCCTCCTGCCATATCCCGTGAATCCATTCAGATGCATAAATGATTACGCATTAGCATAGGTGTAACACATCCTCCACTACCCGCTTTTAGTTAATCGCAGAGTAATAGCAGTATTAATATCCAATGGTATCTTGAACCTACTCCAACGTTGATTAAAAATGAGTATGGTTAAACTAAGAAAGAATGTTATAATTAATTACAAACATTCAACCTATTATGACTACCAGATAAGCGGTCCATTTCTCTAAACAATAAACTAAAAAGTTTGTGCCTAACAATCCAAAATAATACGAAAAAATAAATATACATACCAGTTGTGTAAAAGGGGGAAAAAATATTGACTGCGTTCCATAGGTGTAATTCTCAAGAAACTGAACGAAGACACAAAGAATATATGACACCACGATGGAGGAAGGAACCCATTTCACGATTGAAAAAGTTAGAACAAGGTTTCCACATTTTGTGGTTGTTTCCCCAGCTCTTATGAATATAGAAATTGATAGGGTGATTGTTCTGGGGAAGACTCACCACCAGAATAAGAAATTTCCACGTTATTTCTTTCAACTGTGAGTGCAAAGAAATACTTCCACTATCATAATGCGGTCCTAAATATTGCGACAATATTATGGAAATAAGATACCGCACAAATGTTTTCCATTGTGCTATCAAGAACTGGAATAAGATGCATGAGGTATAAATTTGGAGAAAGGAATTCCCTATCATTCGCTACGCTGTAAATAAATAGGTACTGATTAAACTAAAATATTCGGTCAGAATTGTGTGTGAATTAAGTCCGTGGACATTATGCAGTAAACTGGATGGATAGGTAAACTCTCCTTTAGTGTATGTATCAGACAGTTAAAAATTATTGGGATTTGCGTTTTTTAAAATATTTTTCAGTCTGTTTGTTTGTTCCGGGATTACGAAATACTGCTGAAGAGATTTTGACGGCATTTTGAAAGTTTTAAAGATTAAAGTGTGACGCTAAATTCGAGGTATTTTTCATCACGCTTTTTCGCTTGGGGAAAATCTACTTAGCAGAAGCATGTTAATCCAGTGTGGCTGTAGATGAGTTGAGTAATTACTAATCTCATAAGTATTATTATTATTCAGACAAAAGGTAGAAAGGGAAACAGCCTTCAGTCACTAGAATACAAATTTTATTATTGTTTTAAGTTCTTGGCTGGGCAAATTTAACTTAATTTTATCTATAATTCTCTATATTGACGTGACTGTATTAATCAGACTACCTTTTGTCTGATTAATACAGTCACGTCAATATAGAGAATTATGGCTAAAACTAAATTATTATTATTATTATTGAAAATCCGATATATTGTAACATATTCCTTGATTGAAATGGAATTAAATGTAGTATACTTCTTTAATTGTATTTTATTTCAGACTCGTGCAAGAGTATTAATCAGAGAGTGGTTTCTTCACGCAATATAACGATAAAGGACATAGCGTTTTGTCTCATGGTTCAGCCGATTTGAAGTTTTATTTAAATTCTTGGAACTGCTGATGGCAGATGGCTGAATTATTCAACTGAGCTGTTGGTTTGCTGGGATGCAGGACATCCGTCGTTCTTGCTCGGTGAGCGTGCCATAACTAACCTCCAACAACTCCGAAAGTGCTAATTAACCAGCGCACTAACCTCCTGTAGAGCTAGCTACGTACAGACCATTCAATAGACTTAACCCTTGGTCCGTATCTTACCCACGGGTCTCTTGTCCGCTCTCTCATTAATAACCTGACGAAATGTTCCACAACTATTTTTTATAACACGTTTTTGACATTATTAGGCAGAAACAATGAATACCTTTATATAATAACGGATTTCACTGCTGCGTTCTTCTTTTATAAACTAATGAAATTTGTTAAAAAAATAACTGCTTTTGATGATTTGGTTCATTTAGTCTAAGGTTATGCTATCGAATTCGTTTCTAAAGATAAAAACTAGGTATCCATGTTTAAACAGTCGTTGAAACTTTATATCACCGCCTCAAGAAAAAGTTCTAGGAATATCAGTCCATCTACCTTGTTTGCTGTAGTGTCATCATATATTATTTTGAACAGGAAACAAGCGGAAAGTTCGACAACAGGCCTAAGAGATATCATTATTAAATAACGTTCGTTTAGGATAGGCCAGTCCTCTAGATGAGAAGAAAAAGTAATACAAAACGACTCCATTTTAACTGTCCTCCGAGCGTGGTGGGTGAGCGGTAACGCGCGGGCCTGGATTCAATTCCCCGTCCGGCCATCCAGATTTCGGTTTTCCATGGTTTCTGGAATCAATCCACGCAATTGCCTGGATCAACCAAGGCCGAATTCCTCCCCGTTCCTTGCCCCCAGTCTTTTCCCGCTTCTAATGACCTTGATGTCGACGAGGAGCAGAGCAATAAAAAAAAGGTTAACTCTCAGTGTGTGGTACTCGTAGAACGAATAAAAGAATCTATTAATCTCTATCCTAGATGCACTAGGGGGTGCTGCAAATGGCTAAAAGAAGGAGAGTACGATGACGATTTCAGATGATGCGTGATAATAAAGTGCGGAACAACTATACCAAGCTGAAGAAAAAGGTGGAAAACAGAGTTGAGAAGATTTAGAAGAACCTTGCAGTGCCAAGACCTGCCTCTGGACATTTATTATTATTAAGAAGAGTCATAGAGTGGTCTGGTGGCTCAGTGGTTAAGGTGCCTGACTGGGGATTGAAAGGTCCCCGTTTCGAATCCCTGTCTAGGCACTTAATCCGACCTCTACCACAGCTTGGTGTGTAATGTGAAGTACGTCAAAACGCTTCCGTGTTTCGGATTCCACGTTAAACTGTAGGTCCTCTGTACCCGGTCGGATTGACGGGTTAGGTTAAGGTGGCTACGACAGAGGCGGAATGCGCAGCAAATGGAAACCCTGTCACCAGGTCACTACGACCATACGGAATTATTATAACAAGAATCATCAGATTCCCATGCAAAGTCGACAAGTGGTGCTCGTGATGTTCGTCTGCGAGAACGGACTAGAGGACCACAGTGGCTCTAAGCTTTAGCTTCAAACATACGCTCAGATATAAGTACAAAGTGAATGCAATATGATAAAAGTTCTCTTGGTCAGCAGTATCAATGGATATTATTTAACTCATTCCATGCTCGTCTGCTTTATCGGCTTTCTGTCGCGAGGTGTTGCAATATGATGAATGACGAAACGATTCATATTGACAGCAGCATTCCAGAAACGAAATATCGTACCTCCGCTTTTCGACACGGCAGAGCACGTAACATGAAATAAAGATGGTCAGCGCTCTAGGCAAAATGAAAGTTTGTAGACAACGTTACATCTAGGTATTCGGTTGGTGTCCTATTTTTAATGTGAGGTAAATATTTTGCTACTATGCATCTGAAACACAGTCTGCAGTGGGAGATATACTACTTACCATTGCAATAGTAGCATCGCTATACGTGTGATAGAGGTATTACTTTTTTTCATTTCGTTTCACATCGAAATATTACAGCAGGGGAGATGAATGTGCACCTAAGTACTACATTCCACCTAGGCGCCAGTAAGGAGACTCTTTCTTATGGTGGAATTTTCCCGGTGTAGGCGGATACCATGGAGAATGAACACCTCTTTGGGAACTCACTTTGGAGGATGTACTGTGTTATGTGTTTGTATTTTTTACTGTAGTGTAGATGACTGTGATAAAGTGTGTGTTCATTATAGAGTGTTGTTTGTGTTAGTTATTTATTTATCTGTACATTCACATAGTTCGTTAACTAGAGTTTATAACGAACCGTTAATTCATAATAATATTTGCCAGTTAACAAAACGTTAAGAATATAAACCCTGTATACTGCGTACGATCTGACAATCTTAGTGTCCCCTTATGACGGACGAATTGCCGGGCTGCTTCCTTCAAAACGGCATGGCCGAGTTCCTTCCCGTTCCTTGTCCCCAGTCCTCGACGTCGATGAGGCGTAAAGCAATAAGCAAAAAAGAAAAGAAAAAGAAACGAACGAATTTCCATGAACGCCGTCGTATGCCCTCACTCTATACGCACTGTGGAAAGGTTTGAGATTTAACCACCTCCCTTACCATGTCGAGCCTGATTGTGGAAACTTCTTCCACCACCAAGACTCGAGCTAGGTAACTCCACGTCATTGCCGGACACAATCACGGTGCCGCAACCAACTGAGCCAACTTGACGGGCAACAAGGGACGAGACTTGCTAAAAAACGAATGTAAACCTTTAGAATATGTGTTGAAGGTTAATGGATATCCGCAAGTGCGGAACTTTCGCGTGAAATCTTACCTCCGCTTCCGCATCCAAATTTTTAATGCGGATGTATAGCGAATGTTTTGTTTATATTGCAATATCTATTATTCTTTTCTCTTTATACGAGATTCTGCCCATCGTCGCTTAGCTAACAACAACCTGTTTAATTGTTTTTTCTTACGAACTTGCAATAAAAGTCCAATCAACTGAACGGTGTTATTACCTAAGCGATGAATTTCCAAGTTTGAACTTGCATGTAAAGTAAAGTGGCCTATCCACGGTACAACTTACAGGACATCAGCGTATAGCTACCGTAGGATGCGCTCACCCATTCACGCAAATTGAAGGGATCCAAAAATGTTCCAAGCAATCCTTCCCACTCGTACTTACTCGCCTCACACCAGTGTCCTTATCGCACACTCGCAGAGTATTTCCTCCAATCATGATCGAACGCCATAGTTTGTTGGACGGCAAGGACCTGTGTTGGTTGTCTGGCAGTTCAACGATATCCAACACGTCCTACATGTAGTCCTTTAACGCCTTTCACGGCCCATCAAGAGTGCTTTATCGGAAAATTGGATCATCGTAGGTCCTACAAGTTGGACTGTGAATGGGCCACTACAGCGGTGGAAAGGCGGTGGCTATCACGGAGATGTGCGATGGCGTGACCTTGTGCTTGACGCTTGAATTAGTTGAGCAGCGAACTCCGCAAAGTTCGTACCCCAGAGATTGTTTTTTAGACGTGTGTGTAGTTATGTAAATAATTTAATTCACTTGTGAAATCATTTCACGTTTTTTGTTGTTGAAAGATGAAGCAAAAACTAAATCAGTAAGGCAGTATTATATGGAAATAGTCTTTCTTATGAAAAATATGTAGAATTTGGCAAAAAATATATACTTTCTTATTTTAAATTTATTTTTGATAAAATATTAAAATGTAAATAATTAAAAATTTATTTTTCACCTCTGCATCCGCAAAACATCCGCGGATGTCAAGCACTGAACATCCGCAAAGATGACCATCTTATCAATCCTAATATGAATACCCTTGGACATTTTGAATCTTACAGCAGGTTTTCGTAAAACAGAAATTTGCGATTTCTGCCCGGATGAACACGTACAACGGTCACCATAAAAAGTTAAAATTCACAGCACGTTAATCAAGACCCTCGTTTAGCTTCTTTTTCGCAGGATCTCATACATTATTTTTCATTTATTACAGTCTCATAATTTAAAATTCTCAATTTTATTGTTTTGCTAGCTTGATGAAATAACGCATGGACTTACATCTCGCGCAAACCACCGAACTCAGTAGGTGAATCACCACCTTGTAAAACTAGAACTATTTTCTGTGTTCTACTACCGAACGCTAATACCTTTGACAGGTAACGATTTCTTTGCCACGGGCAGCTGCATAGAGTTAACTGCGTCTTTGATAATCATGGAAAGAGAAGATACTGTGTCATAAATAAAAACGGGTCAATCTACAGGAGCATTTCCATAACTTTGGGATCAGGTGTCACTTACAATTAACTCTGAAAACAATGACGTCGCTTAAATTAGTATCTCTTACCGTTTGAAATTAAAAAATGATTGACAATCTGCGTTAAGGAAGATATACTAAAAAAAAAAAAGAAACCCATAATATTCGATCACTTTCTTCTTCGCAGTTCAGACATTCCGATATTTTGCTTCTGGTTTTACGCCTCATCGACGTCAAGGTCATTAGAGGCGGAAAAGGACGGGAGGCAAGGAACAGGGAGGAATATTCGGCTATGACCTTTTGAAGGAACCATCCCGGCATTCACCTGGAAAGATTTGGGAAAACCATGGGAAACTAAATTCTGGATGGCCGGGCGGGGATTCGAACCCACATGCTCCCGAATGCGAGGCCAGAGCGTTACCACTCACCCTCAATGCTCGGTGCCTATTTTTGTCATATTCGTTTAAACATCGGAAGTATACCATGTTGTATCATTTTTGAGACATTATGTACTTGTTAACAAGAGTTTCAAGAAAATGAATGGAATAATTAATGAAGACGCTGATGTCTGGTATAATTCTATTCAACATTCCAAATTTCACTTATATCATATCGTGCTATATTAAAATTTATCAACCATCACTTTCTGATCTGTTTCCCTGTCCAGATTTGCTACATATATATTACTTCTATTTTGTGTTTTGATTCAAGCTTACAGTAGCCTATCGTTCTGTCTAATGAACTCGAATGTTTCATATTTCGTATGAAATTTCCATTACACTATCACAACTAACTTCACTCATAATTTCCGGGCTGAAAGGCCGTGGTCGATAAGTAAAACTTTCCCCTGACGTTTCGTCTTCAACTGCGGTCTGCGGAAGACATCCTCGGAGGCTAAGCGGCAACTGCAGTTGCGAAACGTCATGGGAAAGTTTTACTTATCGACCACGGCCTTTCAGCCCGGAAATTATGAGTGAAGTTAATACCGGCCGTGAAAGCCTACATTGTATGATATTACAACTAACTCACGTTTAGCGAATTCTAAGACACTCATCTATTTATGTTCACCACTGAACGCTGTGTTGTTTTGACTTCACTCTAGTGACTATATCATGCGATATTCCAAAGCGCCTGTCATAAACTGAACTATTCCGTACCGAGCGTGGTGGGTGAGTAGGAACGCTCTGGCCTCGCATTCGGCATGACGCGGGCTCGACTCCCCGTCCGGGCATCCGGATTTGGTATTTCCATGACTTCCCCACTCTCTCCAGGCGAATACCGGGATGCTGCCTTAATAAACGTCATGGTCGAACTCCTACCAGTTCCTTGCCCCAAATCTCATCCCGCTTCTAATGACTTCGACGTCGACGAGGCGTAAGGCCGTAAATAATAATAATAAAAAAACTATTCTGTATCTATATATGTGACTATTTTTGCCGCATCTGTCATGACCACTACAAGATAACTGTCCAAAATCATGAAGAGAGTTGTGAATTACCTCGTATATATCAGGATCGTAGTAAGAATCTCTGTATAGAGCTATTGAGTTAAATGGAAAGAAACTTTGTTGCTTTGTTGCTGCTCATTATAAATAACCATGGGAGCAGCCAGTTCTACTACTTCTAGAAAACCATGAGTAAAGTCATTTACTAAATCAGCCCAATAAGGAATCTGAGGCTTTCATCAGTGTTGTGATTAGTGTAGTATCAGGGATTGACCTGGGCACTGTCCGGAAATTGTGTGCAGGAACGGCAATCTCCTATAAGAGGCTCGTCTAAGCTGAGTAGCTCCGAATGAAGACATAATCCCATCTCCCCTGAGATACAAGCCGGCTGGCCAGGGTTACTACGCCCAACAACTGCACTAAAGGCATTTCTTATCATAATAATAACTCGGCCCTCTTCATTAGCAAACTTGTTCTTAATGTTAAATTGTGAATGACGTATACAATACTATAGTTAAAGCCATTTTTCTTCTCTGTTAATAATTCTTTGTCGTCTCAGTGCTATGTACACTAAAAGTCACTCTTTATTCCATCACTAAATGGTTCCGTCAGTTTAACTTTCAATAATTCAGTGAATCATCTTTCTGTTTAGAGCCAAATCATTTAAAGATTCTGAACTTCTCCTTAGGTTGCAAAAACTTCACCTAACGAAGAAGTAGTTCCATCAGATTCAAATAAAAACTGAAGTTTGAAAGTGGTTTAAAAATATTAATTCCGTATTCTTTTCGATTCAAAATAAAATTCATTGTTCATTTCGTAGATTAATGGTTCAAATTAGTGCTTGAGTGATTAATTCTCTGCTAAACTCAACCGCAGAGGATGAACATGTTTTTGATGAGATCGACAACTTATTTCAGAATCTGTCCTATGACAGCACATGAAAAAAATGCTTCCGGTCGATTATTTGGTGGATCCTGAAGCTATTATAAGTTTTGTAGATTTTACTGTTCGTTCCGACATCACGCAGATTTTGACGGGGTTTCCACGGTTTAAAAGCTTAGGACCTAACTCCCAACTGATAGCCTGGAAGCATATAAAAATCTATTCCAAGAATTAAAATTAACTATAATCTGTTAAAACTAAAAAACTACTGAACGAATTTCGATGGTGCTTTCACAGCTTTAAGTACAGGATTTTTATATCCGGCAGATGGTAGTGTAGCGTCAACTGAATGATGCGACAATGCCGATGACACACAAAAAAGTATGATGAAAATAATAATAATAATACTTAGAAAAAATCGAGTAATCACTTGTGTTAAAGTTTAATAACTTAAGATTCGAATATAAATTTTTAGTTAAAGTGAATTTTCGAAAACCATTGTAAATGGATTAAAGTGGTGATCAGAACTGTCAGATATTTATAGAACCGCTTCATTTAGTGGTTTCTCAGAATCATAAAAAACATTGTTCTCAATTTTTACACAAGCGATTAGTCTTTTAACTGGTTGTTTATTTGATAAAGAATACTATAAAATAAAAGAATTACGAAAAATTGATAAAAAAATAAATTAATTTACCGATGTAACATATAGAATACCGAAAAAAATACAAAGAAGTTCATTTCTCCAAAAAGAAGAAATCGCCGAAAATACGATGGGGTTATTCTGGTAAGTATTGAGCCACCCCATTCAGTTTTTCATTTTAGACAACAATCCAAAGGCCAATCTGTATTTGGCAACTGGAATAGACTTAGCCGTCAACTAGTATGTTTGATCAGAGAGTATAAGCGTGCCTACAACGCAGGATTATATTGTACGCACTGTCCCGTTATTCGTGCGTGTTGTACACGCAAAGCAATCTGTGAAACCTTTCAAGAATTTCAAATCACGACCTATAGAACTTATGGCAAAGTTTAGTGTTAATATTTTATATGACATTACAGATCATTGTCGAATGAAACCAAAACCTTTTTACTGCAGCAAAATAAGAAGTGTTTCATAACAGCTACTCAAATATGACGAATGTTCTTTATTTAGAAAATATTATCCGACTCATTAGCGATCTTCTTATCGTAGTATCCACAACAGCGTGGGGAAGGTGGAGAGCAAAACAGCAATTTTTGTTACTGAAAATTTAGTTTCAACGAAAAAAAATAGAAGGATAAACAACTGAAATCTTATGTCAGATAGATCTTTTCCGTAAAAGGTGTTGTATTCCGGAAAAATTGCTAGGGAAGTAAACTGTAAACATTTTCTGCGTCATGAAAAAATATTCTGTTGCCACAGAAATGATAAGCAGGGGTACAGTTTTCTTTTTTATATATTTGTTTCATACAACAATAATAACGAAATTGAGTTTAGGAATTAAAGGGTGCATTTTTGGGAAGAGCTTGACTGGATGTCTACGTCTTCCACACCTGATCCACTCCTTCCAATAAGGGAATGGCTCCAAAGAAACAACCCCATGACCATCTCCCTCGGACATCTCAGGACAAATGTATCGCAGAGAAAATTGGTTGAAATGTGATAAGCGTCGAAATACAAATTTACACATTTAGCATACTCTACCCAGCTTTCTGGAAATCATAAAGTAGTGGGAATATGAAATAATGTCAGTAAAAATAGTGGTACAACCCAAATTTTTTTATGTGCTTTCCCCATTGTTTATCATTCTCATATCAACAAATCGATAAATTTCTCTTAAAGCATTCTTGAATACGTACAGATACCAGTAAAAATGAGAAAACACACACCTAATTACCTGAACAAACTATAAGACAATACGAAACAATAAATATCATTATCTTATGATTTTAATGTTAAAGTTTTGGGGGAGAGGAATATATTAGCCTCTACCAATAAAATGTCACAGTGCTCACTCTTTGTACGGACGAGGCACTGGCAACTGTAAAGAGTAAGACACTGCTTGACAATGGTCTTCTGAAAGGAGGGCGGAGGAGCGGGATGTGGTCTAGGGCAGTGATTCCTAAATGGTGGTCTGCGAAACCCTGGGGTTCACAAGGGTTCCGTTGAAAAGTCATAACCGCGCCGTGAGAAGGCTATCAGGGTTCTGCTTCCATTTGTGACGACTTACCGATGCGAGATTGGTTTTTCAGCTTACGCTTATAAAAATGGGGATCCGCCAAAAAATGTATGATCAGTTAGGGTTCCATGGACAAAACAAATTGGGAACCGCTGGTCTAGGGCACACTCTTGCCCTTGGAGTAGGTAACGGCCCCTAAAGGCGGTGAATCAGATATGATCAACGGCATGGGGATGCAGGAGGCAAATGGTAGCGACTGTATTAAAGATCGAAACGGTAATCCTCTCAGATTACACGTGAAATGGTGGCCTCTTAATGCGTACAATATTCAGGAAGTGAAATAATTCCGCAATCAGATATCCGAGTGAGAACTGCTGAAGGAAGAGTCTTCAGAATTTATTGAAACATTGTACGGGTCGGAGCGTGGAATTTTGGTGGTCTGAATAGACCAGGTATGTTAGAGAACGTACGACTAATGTTGGGATTATAAAATACGACTATAGAGGATAGTAAAAGACATATTAGATGAAGATCAATTTAGGTTCAGGAAGCACTGGGGTACAAGAGAAGTAATTCTGGCTTTAAGATTAATTCGGAAAAGGCGGATCAAGGAAAACAAGGATTTTTTAATGGCGTTTGTTGACTTAGAAGAAGCTTTTTATAATGTCAGAAGAGGTAAGATGTTCATTTTTTTTAAAAAAAATCTAAAATATCTGGACTGTAGAAAAATTTACAATTTATGTATGAATCAGTTGGCTATAGTAAGAGTAGAGGATCAAGTGAGACATGCATCAGTTATAAAGTGTTTGAGACATGATTGTAGATTATCTCCATTAATGTTAAACTTTTATGCAAAGGGAGATACACAGGAAGTGAAAGATAAATTAGAATGTAGCATAGTGTTCAAGGAGAAACAATCAGTATGCTACGATTCGCTGACGACATTGTCCTGTTAGTGAAAAGAGAGTGAGAATATCAATAAATCACAGAGTGGCATGTACACTTATTAAGGTTAAAATAACAGAAAAAACAGTAGATTATATACAAAAATAGGATCAGATATATTAGACGAATTAAGGGAATTCTGTTTCCAGGGAATTAAAATTCCAGCTGATGGCCGTAGCAGGAATGATGTTAAAGGAAGAATTGCACAAGCGAAAAAGAGCCTTCTTGAAAAATAAAAATAATTTAGTATGAAACAATGATCTAGGATTCAGAAGTTTGTAAAACTGTATGTATTCAGCACAACAAAATGAATTATGGACTATGAATGCCTGAAAAAGTAGCATTGAAGAATTTTAAATTTGGTGGTATAGAAGGATGTTTAAAATTAAACGGACAGACTAAAGAACGACATGATCTTATATTGGAAATAATGGGCGAAGAGAGAAGTTTGTGAAAGAGTCTCACCGAAAGAAGAGACAGAATGGAGGGTTACATTTAGACACGCGGAATTGGTTAATTTGTTAGAAGAGGGAATAGTTCAAGAATTTTTTTTTTAGATTAAGACAAATATTACAATATATGAAACAGATACTTGAGGACGTAGGTTGTAAAGTGTATGTTGAGATGAAGATAGTGCTGCCAACTTTGTGGTTTTGAATATCTGTAGATGCCCGCAAAATTTCCGTAGATTGGGTACAAAAATCCAGAGACTTGCTAAATGAAAGACTGGAACAATAATTATTGAATAGAGAGTCAAAATTAAGAATAATTTTTATTTCCATGTCTTTAAAATTCAAAATACAATATAATATTCCACATTAAAAGTAAGAATTATCTCCAAATATTTGTCATACATCGTAACTTTCATCAGTGCTGCTGCTGTGTCTACTCTTTTATTTGTTGTGATTAAATTTAAAATATCTTCTGTTACAGGAAATGTTAATAACTGCGACCCCTTTGATTCTCGGATATTGGTTACGACTTCTCGGAAGGCACTGCTTTGTAAGCCGTGCCAACGAGCGTGCATGAAGAGTGCGCCGATAGTTCTGTATTACGGTCTTTTAAAATCTATAAACATACAAAATATGAGCTTTATTTCAATCGTTGGTTCAAACGAGTGGTTGCAAGGAAATGATTCACAATTATTGACAATTCTGTACTGCATTAACACTATACGCTCAAAGTTTAACAAATCACCAATATAAGGAAAAATCAACAAAAGGCAAAAAGTAGCAAAAATCTGTAGACATTTTAACAAAATCCGAAAATCCTAACTTTTTATAAAATTCCGTAGATCTACTGATAAATCTGTAGAATTGGCAGCACTGGATGAAGAGGTTATCCCAAGGGAGGAAGAGATTGCATCAAACCAGTAGAGTAATAGATGAAAGCATGTTTAATATACGTTATACTGATTTAAAAATGTAGTTTTAACGCTCTAAAAGATTGAATGCACTATTTGTATTCACAATGCTTTTTCATTGCAACAGAAAATACATAATAAACATCAATATTCCCAGTCTTCTGTGATAGGATTAACTACGGAACAATAAATGAAATTTTTGTCTTAGGCTGATAGTGAGACCTGTATACATCCAGGTTTCATAATTTCGGAACTTATTTTGACGAATATCGCTTGAAACCATTTGCATAATCCTAAGTGAATCTTCAGCTTATGTCACTAATCTTATAAGCGTCGCAAGCTAATTACATACGGGCTTACATTCCTGACAGCTGCGACAACTTTCACGTCACAACACTAATTTCATCTCCGGAATCAATAACATCAGGCATCACGTTTAATTTACCGAAATCGGTTACAGACTTGTGCATGCTATAAGACTGTTACAGCAGAAGGAAAGAAGGGCAGATATGTTATCAAATTTCTTATCGGATGGTGCAGCACTCCTCTTATACATTCTACGTTTTGCCGGAGACAACGCTCATGTGTAAAATTATGTGTTTATTGTGTGATATTACTGTTTAATTTTTCTATATTCCGCTATTTAACTTTACGCTGGACCATGGCTTTCTCAAATAAATCAGTTTTAATACTGATAATCATCTGTTACGTACGCTAAAAATTGTTCCATATTATTAACTGAACGTTACAGTGTAAATAGTTTTTAGAAATGTTACTCACTATAGACTGGCAAATGCTGTTATGGTTTTTACGTGTGGGATATATTATTCTCTCCAATACTTAGAAGATTATGCCTTTTCCCATAGTTAAAGAATCTTTGTTTAATTATTATCGTTATTATTTATTTCAGCATTACTCTTAAGGGATACTTACTGTCACACACTAAATATTTGGTAGCAAAATTACTATCATGAAGCTTTAATCAAGTATGTTGTCCGACGCTACACTATCTGTGAAATTTGATTTACGTATTCTAATAGGTACATTTGTGATTAGTTATTTAATATTAAAATATTGTTGTTCTTCCAAAGTCAACTTGCAGTTGCTACACTCGATATTCATTTAGGCAGTGTATTTAAAGAATGACTTTTTTGGACCAGATTTATTCGGTTTACTTCATTCAGTAAACTCGATATTGAAAACTTTCCACTTACCTAGCGTAATAGAATATAAACTAAAGTCTGACTTGTTAGTCTAAGTGTAACTGGGGGGGGGGGGAATGTAAAATGGATCAGAGTTTTCCGTCTAGTAAGCGTATTAACTGACTACTGCGAGGTAAAATTCTGTAGCTTACCAACTTTGGGTAGACATGTGCCGGACGATTTTAATAGAACCTACCATGCTCGTAAAAATTTTCACACTTTCCAGTGTGTCATACCAGTTTTTATTGACTTAATCAAGTAAAATCAACACTGCTAAGTACGTACTTCATCTATCATAATAAGATATGTAATAATTCTGGCTAGATAATAAATCCAAAATTTTCTATTTAATCTCAAAACTTAAAACCTACAGCAGACAGATCTGTATTCTGAAATCAAAATACTCAAAGTTACTGTCGTGTGCTTAGGTTCACTAGTTCGGTGCCCAGTAACGGAATTTCCTTAACATATTAAATTTTCTATCCACAATGATCACATTTGTTTTTACATCAGTAATTAAAGTCCTGGCATGCGGATGCTACGCTGGAGTCACTAGTTCGATACCGCCTTTCAGGAAATGCTTCTAGTTTTTTCACTGAAAATCTCTGTTTACCCTGGTTGGGTTCAATTGGCTTAATTGCACTAAGTCCCAAGTCTGAACATACAATTTAGGATAAAAAATCCAATGTTGTAGCAATTTAGTAGACGCCCATCATATCGCTTTGGTTGAATTACTTTCACAATTAATTTCTGTACAGTCGAATTAATGCTATTGATCGAACAGAATATAAAAGTTAATGATCATATTAGAATCAGCAGGTTTAAAAAACAATTAAAGAAAAGTTAATTGCCGCATTGGTCAACGGAAGTGTTCACTATCAAATAAATGAATTTAAAAAAAATCCTGTAACTTATGTACTCAAAGATTATCTGGATAGTGATAGTACAAGAGAATTTTGTCAATAAAAACCACAGTTAACAACACTTACAAGTACGTTTCAGGCTGAACGAGTGAATAGGAGTAGGAAAAATACGGCGATGAAATGGTTAGGTTTCAATAAATCACATAATATGTGGATAAAAGATAAAGGTTTATTTAAATTATAAAATGTAATTTTTTAGCTATCTATACATTGTGTTTTTTATTTGCAAAATTCTGTTTACGCACTCATTTCAATTTTTTTCTTTCTTTTTTTCTATTTTTTTCTTTTTTCTTTTTGATTGGCACTCGTAGATGAAGTACAGAATATCCAATTACATTGCACTGTAAACATGAAGATCTTCAGACTCCTTCGTAGGCCCTGATTACATTGCATGATCGTATAAATTTAAAAATAGCCGTCGTGTTATTAACAATATATATGATGTTGAAAAGATGCTAAAAGAAGCTTATTTTCGTCATGGTACATTCAGTAGGCAGAATAGTTTTTGCGACTATTGAGATACATCAGAAATCGTATTAACCTATGTTTTGATATCCAAATGAACATATGATCCACTTTAACTATTCCGCGTTTATTCAACTGTAATTTTTTAATGGTTAAACGATACTACTGTTCCTAAAAAGTCCATAAATTGGGGGGGGGGGGTGGAACAGGATCTTTTATTGTGGCACTTGACTTTTTATACATCTTCCTTTCTACTTTGCAGTCGGAATTTTTCTGGTTTGTGGCTACGATTATTTATTGTTGACTAATGCTGCTTGTCTTTCTTGTCGTCTCTCGACCTAGTTATTCTCAAGGAAGCAATTGTTCTTAAGTGCTGATTTTCTTTGCTCCTTCTTGCTTGTTTCACAACTCTGTCCGAAAGGGTTTTATCCAACAAACTGCAATTTTATTGCGATTGTGTGCATGTTTCTGCAATAATTCAGTAACTTTATCCGCTATCTGGATTTTCCTACATCCAGTATTTCACATGCATCACTACTGGTCTGCAGTAAAAAAACCTTATCTTCATTGTTTCCCCGTATATATTCATCCCTCGGGGAGTAAATATCTAAATCAGGCTTGGGATTGCATCTGCCAGATGATATTTTTCTTTATTATCCTTCCACTTAAGTATGAAAACTACTCTGTTATCTTTGCTGTCTTTATATAGCACAAGGCTGAACTGGAAACGTCTCAACCTTGACATAATGAAATTTTATCACGAAACTAGAAGATTTGAATTTAAGCAAAATTTAGTAGACATCAGTCTCTAAAGACAAATGTTTTTATTAAAATATTCTATAAATTCATCATTATCTACCACAGAGTGACAGAATTTTACTGATCACTTTCTGTTTATAGTAAATTATTTCTAAACTTTGTGGCCTTGAGCTATTAATATTCATTTTATTGTGCCGACATTTATCAACTTGTTATAAAACCAGCGGGTGTAAATATCATTTAATCCAGAGGCTTCCTGTAAGTTATAATAATGATTCAGAGTGGTCGCAATGACCCGCTGACAGGGTTTCCATCGGCTGCGCATTTCACCGCTGTCGTAGCCCCCTTAACCTAACCCGGTAGTCCTACCGGGTACATGTGACCTATAGTTTAACACGGAATCCGAACCACGGAAGTGTTCTGGCGCACATCCCATTATACAGCAAGCTATGCCAGAGGTGGAGGTCGGGTTAAAGGCCTATGAAAATCCTCGCCGAGATAGGGATTCGAACCGAGGACATTTCGATCCCCACTGAGCCATCAGACCGCTCTCCTGTAAGTTGTGGTATGTTGAAATCATTGCAGAAGTTCGTACTGCGAGAACATGATCATTTCTGCGTCGACTCCACTCATTGTTACTTCGATCTGTTAAACAGGAGTGGTACGTTCACTTCTGATAACAAAGGGTTTGTTGCAGAAGATATTACCGCACTGCCTTGAGCTGTAGACACTAGTGAGTTCTCCCACTTGGAGGAAGTAGCACTTTATTCACAACGAAATGATTTTTACGAGCAGTATTCCAGCAGGCGTCTGCTAGGGTACCCAACGCGTTTATGGCTTTCCGTTACATTACATATGTTTTATGTGTAGCACTTCATGTGCCGGTCAGCTAGATATTTTACTTTATTTTGCAGTGGAATGACAGAGTCACCGAGAGTTGTTAATGTTATATCTGGAGAATAACATCACAGAACATTTTCACGCATATACCCCCAAACCACTTCACCAAATGTAAGCTGACAGCTTCTGTTTTTCCAGCATTCAAATATTGTTTTGATTTTAGGTGCAAGATTTTCTGTAGCTGATGTAAGTGTACTGTGCTTATCACTTGTAATTATGCTAAAACTAATGTCGACATTCCATAAACACGAGTTAGATTCCGTATTTCGATTTTCCTTGGTATTTTACCTGCTTCTTTTGCTGTTCGATCCTGACACCGTACGACCGAGCGCGGTGGGTGAACGATTAACGTGGGTTCTAATCCCCGACCGGCAATCCAAATTTGTGTTTCCCATGGTTTCCCCAAATAGCTCCAGGTGAATGCCTGGATGGTTCCTTCAAAAAGTCATGGAAAAATTCCTTTGCTTTCCTTGCCCCCAATCTTATCCCGCCTTTAATGACCTCGACGTCAACAAGGCGTAAAGCCATAAGCAAAAAAAAAAGCCATAGAATTCATATTTGTTGTTAAATACATTAGGTGATTTGTAAAAGACCCATATCTATCTCGGTTCAATCTATCAGTGTTTGTGTTTAATGATGATTTATCAATTCATTATTAACACTAGGTTGCCATTACCGCCAAGGTGTTCTGGTGTTGATAATGGTATACGAACGTGGTAGATTACCATAAGCCATTATCCTCCGTAAGTTAAGTTCGAAAGGAATTTCCGAAATTCAAATTGCATTTTTAGAAATTCAAAATAATATGAGTCGTTAGTAGATTTAAGAGAGACCTTGCTAAGGTGATGTAGAAACCATGTTAATTCAGATTACTGACAGACAACTTGTGTTTATGCTACAGGTCTGCTGTCTCCTGAATAAAAATCACAAATTCCTGATTGGGACAATATGATCGACCCACCATGAATGATGAACTAATGAAGGACAACCAACCTCCAAGCGATTGGCACTGTAATTGTATATGCGCCAATTATCTGATAAAGCAGGCTTATTTGGCCTTCAGCGAGGTGCTAAAGTTTCTCTCTCAACGGAGGAAGTGACGGAGAAACTTCAAAAACGTAAACAAGCTGCTGGCAGAAACATATTTCGAAATCCAACAGAAATGCAACGCCGCCGTAACTCAGTTAAGCTCTCGGTGTTTAAACAAATCGTGGCACAGCTCCGAAATCATCTGGACTGTGTAGTGAAAGAAATAACATTGCCAATAATAATTTTGCCTGTGACTTTCTCAGCTCGTATCTTGGCACGTGCGATATTTACTCTGGTGGCTATTGCGCAGAGAAGATATTTTATTTGCGTTTCTGGAATTCAGAACCAAGGGTAAAGGCCAGTTTAAATTTCATACAACCTATGCGTGCCTTTCTGACAGCGTTGAAGTTTTGTCCAGCAAATGAAACAATGTTTATCCTGGCCAACGCCAGTTCCTATGCATAATCGTTTAAACTAAGTGTTTCGTGAATACATAAAAACTTTCTTGCAATGTGCAACATGGTAGCGTTGTAATGGACAGAAATATTTAATAAGAGCTCTCAATAGCGAAATCACTACAGCGATATGCAGCTGAAAAGATGATAAATAAAAACAGTACTTATCTTAATCATATATGCACTTTAAAAGAGTTTTTGTTATGCCAGAGTAGTCTAAAAATGAAACTGAAGACACTTGGCATTATTAAAAATCGTAGAATATTACTCATGTTTACTATCACTGGAGGGATTTTCAGTCAAACTGCCATATTAGATCTACTATATGTGGTTTCATACAAATTTTCTTTGCCGAAAAAGCGAAATTGATATTTTTTATAATTTGAGTCAAAAAAAGGAGTTTCTCCGTTTTCTAATAGAGAAATTCGATAATTATTTTGGATGGTTTGAGAATTTTCCTGGTAGAACATAACAACTTTACCGTTTCAATTTCTTTACTTCATTGAAACGAAACGTCCTGAAATATCCGCCTCAACGCTTATGGCCACAAAAAAAAAAATCGTGCAACTTATGTTCATGATTTGTTTTTCTCGATATCTGGACTCAACTTACAGCGTGAGTCAATCCTGCGACTCTTGTTATCCTGTACTAATATCTTCATTTCTACAAATGCATTGGAATCTATTTTCTTGATATGTAATTGAGGTAGTACAATCTTGCTCATTCTCAGCAATTCATCCCTTCAGGTAAAAGTTAAAACTACTTAAACAATCCCTTGAATCAAATAATTTGACTAACCAATCGCCTCCTTTTTCGAGATTATTCCATGATCTCACCTCCTCACCAATCATTTACAGAATACGTCAGTTTCGTTCGAGCTTGGTGAATGAGTGGTAATGCTCTGGCCTCGCATTCGGGAGCAAATCCCCGTCCGGGCATCCACATATGGGTTTTCCATGGTTTCCGCAAATCACTCGAGGCGAATGCCTTCAAAAGGCCATGGCTGAATTCCTTCCCGTTCCTAGTCCTCTCCCGCCTCTAATGACCTCGACGTCGACGAGGTGTAAAGCCATAAGCAATAAAACTTTCTTCTGATTTTGCTATTGTCCTAGCTTCTCCTCTATAAAATGTAATGTTCCATACATATTGCTTTAGAAAGTTCTTTCTCGATCTATGTGAATATAGAATACCAAACATGTCTTTTCCTACTGATCATGTGCTGATATCGTTCTTGCTTCCGCCACCGGTTTTAATTTTACTTCCTGAATAATAGTCTTTACTTGCTTCTTCTGCTAAATCTAATTTAGTTTATTATATTTAGTCTATTGTCATTTTTTAAATAGAATTTAATGTCTCTACTGCGAAATAATTATAACCGGGGATAGTTGATGGCAAGGAGCGAGAGGGAAGTTAACCATGTCCTTTATGGTTGAACCATCGCGGCATTCATCTGGAGTGATTTTGGGAAACACAGGAAAACTGAATCTGGGTTTCTAGATCAGGAATCCAAGCAAGTCCTGCAGAAGATGACGCTCTCCACTCAGACTCAATTCACCTGCTATGTTATCATTTCTGCAATACTTGATAGCATTTCTTCTCTTTCTGTTTATGATCATTCTTAATTTCTTCCCCAATATTTTGCTCATGCCCTGCATCATCACTGTTATCTGGAATGTGTCAGCAAATAACAGCCTATCGTCTCTTTCTCCATAAATTTGTATACTAACTCAGGAATTTTATTTCACTTCCATATTTTCATCATTCCCTAGATAAATAGTCAATATTAATGGTGGTAGACAGCAACTAATTTGTCCTTGAGTATTTTGTACTAATTTTTATACATTATAAATTTTTCTTCTACATCAGTATTTTACACTTTGGAACGCCTTGCACATTTTAAAGTTTATAAACCTATTTTTAAATTCACATATTCCAACACTGTCTCCTTGTATTTATTTATTTTTTCTGATACTTATTATACTCCGTAATTGCTTCTTAAGATCCTCGGATTATCCTCAATCAAAAAAGTTTTCGTCTAGCATTTTCTCAATTTTTCTTCCCGTTCTCCTGTGTACTATTGCAAATAATAATTGTGAAACAAGTGATGTCATACCAATAGTATGACAGTTTTCACATTGTGAGCTTTTGATTTTTACAGGGAAGGGAGTGAGAAGCTTTTAAGAACATTTTTCGCTATCTCTATTGTTTCATAAACGCTTTGGAAATCAATTCCAGCACACTATTAATTCATTCTTCTACCACAGATTTTAATAGTTTCGTGGCTCGGGGTGTCAAGTTTTTTTTTAATATTCCAAGACGTTGTCAGTTTTCCCCTTAAGCTGGATCTGCAACATCGTTAAGATCTACGTACATTTCCAATCAGACTGTAATATTGTCACCGTCAAACAATTTCTGTCCATATTCTTTCATCTTAAACCTCTCTTCTGAGATTAAAAGTATCTTTAATGTTAATACGCATTATTTTCATTTTTAAACTGTGTTGTGTCTTTCCATATGCGTTGTCTACTATACTTACAAACTATTTTCTTCTCTATTCGGTTTTTTTTTATTGGTTTGTAAAATTTAGGTATTTTTAATTTCGTTCTGCTTTAGCTATTTTGTGCTTTATCCTCTAATTCAATAGTTTTTATTTGATCCAAGCTTTTGTCCTACATTTAAAAGCCGGAATATCATTTATCTCATTTACTGTTCATTCTCTTCAAATTTTTTATACTCATCTCTCAAAATTTATCAAACTTATTCAGTTGAATTATATAATTTTTTTCCCCGTGCAGTTTTTGCAAAGTTTGATCTATGGTTGTATTACTTTCTCCACTACTTTTCATTTTAGATCTTGTGGCTACATCGTATTCATTGATTTAAACGTCTGCACTTCAGAATTATCAAATTGCGGCCAGATTCGTTATCCGTGTTCGTGTGTTGTTTTCATTTCAAACTTTTGCTTCTGAATCTTAATGCTCAAATTTCTGCCATTCATGCTCTCATTTGTCAAATGTTTTTGTGTCTATTTTATTTCTCATGGGTTTTTCCTGAGATTACTCCACCTGGAGATTCGAGTAACAGTCTATTTTTCCATCGAAATATTTTATTTAGAATTAGTGTATCGGGTTATTACATTGAGGTTCCGTAAATTTTTAATGCACTAGTTTTCGACTGACTTTTGTATCCCAATGCGATTAATAATTTATTGATCTTACATTCCTAATAGAATTTTTCGGCCACAAAGGCTCGACCTTCATCTGCTTCTTATCCAGTTACATAGGAGGCCGATGACACGAATTAAACCATACCTCAGAACGCGAATCGTCCAGTCGCAAACAGATTACACCACGTGCAAGAGAATTTAACCTTTCTTTGGAATAGTTTTACGTATCAACATCCAAATTCTTTGATGTTGGCGCGCGCAGTTGATAGAAAGTTCTTGATATATGTATTATGAAAAGAATTGCATGATGCTGATATGGTTACATAAAACCTAATAAATGCTGCTATTGTGTACCAACGAGGTTTACAAATCTTTCAAACTTATTAACGCACTGAGAAAAGTATGGCATTTGCCAATGTGTTTTCTTCGTGTTTACCGAGCGTGGTGGGTGAGCGGTAACGCTCTGGTCTCGCATTCGGGAGGACGCGGGTCCGAATCCCTCCCGTTACTTGTTCCAAGTCTTTTCCCGCTCTAATGTCCACGACGTCAAAGAGGCATAAAACTATAAACAAAAAGAAAATAATTCTTAGTGATTGATTAGTGTTAAACAGATACTGGATAAATATATAATTACTACGCGTGGAGGGTGAGTTGTTAACACTTAGGCCTTGCTTTCGGGTGGACGTGGGTTCAAATCCCCTTCCGGGTATCCAGGTTTGGGTTTTCCATGGTTTTCCCACATCACTCGAGGTGAATGCCGGGATGCTTCCTATAAAAAGGCCATGGCCGAATTCCTTCCCGTTCATAGTACCCAGTCCTTTCCCGCCTCCAATGACCTCGATCTCGACATTGACGAGGCGTAAAGCCATAAGCAATATATATATATATATATATATATATATAATGCCACAGATAGCGGCACAGTATCCAAAATTATGATACACTAACGTCTTCAAAGCGGGTTTATGCTGTGACTTTCAAACATGCCAAATGAGGATCTAATTTTATACATCATGTTGCAAAATCGTTTTCATAAACATTTATTTCTCAGATTTGGATTATCAGATATGTTTTCAGAGGTGTATTAGCATTTGGCTAAGAAATTATCGTATTTAAGATAGGGATCAAGAATTAAATACTTCATCGCAATGGTTTCTATGAATAATTCTAACGCGTATGCCATCAAAAGCATTTTGTTTAGTTGCAAGTCAGAAACAACCCACAAAACAATTCTATTATAGTTATAGTCACAATTACATGTTTATTCTTATAGGAAATACAGTAGTATTCACCTGTTTGTAATGATTGTATGCAAGTTTGTCATTTTTATGCAG